>SWBL01000132.1:0-122432 GCA_024195585.1 Aureobasidium sp. EXF-3400
AGAAGCTCCGCGCCGGTAAGGGTAAGCTGAGAAACCGCCGCCACCGCCAGCGCCGTGGTCCCCTCGTTGTCTACAACCCCAGCGAGGATGGCAAGGAGCTCGTTACCGCTTTCCGCAACATCCCCGGTGTTGAGACTTGCACCGTCTTCTCCCTGAACCTCCTCCAGCTCGCCCCTGGTGGTCACCTCGGCCGTTTCATCGTCTGGACCTCTTCCGCTTTCCAGGCCCTTGACAAGATCTACGGCTCCACCACTGAGGCCTCTGCCCTCAAGAAGGACTTCCTCCTTCCCCAGAACTCTGTTGCCCAGCCCGACATTGTCAAGCTCATCAACTCTTCCGAGGTCCAGTCTGTCCTCCGCCCCGCCAAGGGTGGTGCTATCCAGAAGCGCACCAACGTCCAGAAGAAGAACCCTCTCCGCAACAAGCAGGTCCTTCTCCGCCTCAACCCCTACGCCACTGCCTTCTCCAAGGCTGGTCTTGGTCAGCAGAAGGTCCAGGAGGGCAAGCCCGCCGCTCTCGCTGCCGAGTTCAAGACCCTCCTCCACGAGAACTAAGTGTTGGTTCCCGAGGCTGTTGGTCGGAATGTGTTGAGACGAAGTTATGGCTAGGGAAGGGATTAAAAGTAGCTCTTCCGGTCGTTTTTCCAAAAAGAAAGGAATTTTTCTCGCTCTCATTTACTGTTCTCTCTGTGCCATGTGAATGCTGCTGTGACAATCGTGCCGTGTGACTTGACGTCCAACCTTCTGCAAACAGAAAACATGTATATAAAATGGACAACGTGGTTTACAAACGTAGCAATCATTCATAGTCTATAGTTCTATCATACTTGTTCAAATGCTAGTCAGGAATTTACCAACCCTCTTGATGAGCTCATCAACAACCTCCTGATCATCGCCATTCAAGTTGTGACTAGCACCGCCCAACAGCTCTTTACTTTGCTCATCCACCTTTCCCTTGACGAAAGGAATCCACTTGTTGACCAAAGCCTTTCTATCCACACTCTTGGGCACATACTCATCCTCCTCGCCATACAAAATCAACAACGGCTTGTCAATCTTGCTAAACGTATTCTTCAACGTCTGATCCGACAAGTCGGAAGAAAAGTAATCGTCTTCTCCTCCCCTGCAAGCTAATGCGACCCATCGTCTTGCGCTTACAGGGTTGCGGCCAAAGTTGCTGGCTGTGATGTTGAGGGGAAGGATATGTTCGCCTTTGCCTTGTTTACACCAAGTTTCGGCCATGTTGTTTGCGTGCTCGAGGTCTTTGGGCTCCATGTCCATGGCCATGGCTTCACGATCGCTGACGGACGCTTGCAACACCACTCCGTCAACTTCCTCTCGGTCCCCCCTCTTATCCTCAGAAGCAAAGTAATGCAAGCAATCCTGACATCCCGTCGAATGGCCCATGATCACGATTTTCTGCTTTCCTTGCGTGCGGAAGTGGTGTACCAAGGACGAAATCTCGTTTACGTCTTGAGACAGGGATGAGGTGCCCCAGCCGCTTCCTGCGGAACCGAGGTTTGTTTGCGCGAGGGACCAGGATTTTGGGAGTGAGGCGGCTAGTTGGTATACATAGTCGACGCTGTGGTATGTATCTGTCAAGCCGCCGATCCAGAGCAAGAGGTTTGGCGTGTTGGTGGATGCAGAAGAGGTGATTTCGAAAGCTGAGACGGGAGGGACGTGGTGTAGTGTACCGGTTGTTGCGGAGGGCGATTGAGGCACCATGCTGGAAGATGAGGAACTGGAGCTGGTGCTGTGGTCGCGCGAATGTGACATTTGAGTGAGTTGGTCTGTTGCGGTGTCTAGAAGTGGATCGTGGTGGGTCTCGGAGCTTTCGTATGGGTGCTCGTTCGGATCAATTGCTGTCGTTCTTGCCTGTTTCTGTTGCAGATGAGAAGCCTTTTATCTCTTGGACTGGGCAGACTTCAACAAGAGAAGAATTTCACGAGGTTCGCAAGCAAGTCGTGTTTACTTTCTGGACTAGATGGTGACGGAGCTTCCATCACAAACCGATGACGCGCGGTCCTGTCGACAGTAGCACCCTGGCTCTACCATCACAACTTAATTATCAACCGGCCACAAGCTATATCGCTCGAGACTTGAACAATAGCGTTCACATTCAAGGGAACCAGAAATTGTGCACACAACCTATGCCTTTTCTGTGCTCAAAACATGCCTAGCACCACTCAATCTGCATTTTATCCATCTCCATCCAATCTCACAGCTCACCTCCATGGTATCACGCCTTAGTCTTTCTCCCTTCCCAACTCCCAACGATGTATTCCACCTCTTTCAGAACACACATAACAGCAACTGCATACACCACGATCTGACACGTCAGAACCCCTGCATTCTTTTTACACGCATATCCCGAATACTCCAATCTATAGTAAAACCTCGTACAAACATCAATGGTAGTCTTAACACTTGCTACAGGTTCTGACTGCCACCATGAGAGTCCTATGCCAACACAGAAGAAGCGAAACACTCTGGGTGCGAACAAGTAAAATGTTGTAGTGAAGATGGCTATGATGAGCACAAGGGCCAAGGGGTCTTTTCTGATGTCCATGGTTGCTGCGAGATGGTTAGCTTGGGTCTATTGAGGTGGGACTGGTAAGCGTGTAGTACCCTGGTAGACGCGGTTCGTTCTCTCTTTGACAAGTGTGAGTTGGGTTAGAGTGACTTGTCTTGTGTAAGATGGTCAGAGGTGTAGGAACACCGACTCGGAAGAGCCGGAATGGCAGAGTAAAAGTAACAGCTGCTCGTATCTCGCAAGCCATTTCAATCCACGGCTCAAATCACTTCTTTTACAGTCTTGTTGTCGTCTTTTACAAATTCACTCCTTCGATACCACAGTAACTTCCCTCTCCTCTTTCTTCCCTCTTCTCCCAACAACATGTTCCACCTCTGCCAACCCACACATAACAGCAATACTCCACACCACAATCTGAGCTCCAAATACCCCCAAATCAACCCTACAATAAGTGCCAAACTCCCATTTCTGGTATTGGACACAAGATGCAATGACATCTTTAGCGGTTGTGTTTGTGGTTCGCCATAGAGAAACCCCCAGACCGATAAACAAGTAACGGCAAAATTTTGGCCATAGGATGTGGAGGATGATGGCGAAGGTGCTGATGCCGAGGACAAGGGCTAGAGGATCTATGGTCATGTCCATTGTGCGCTGGAACGTGTTTAGACGAAAGCATGGTAATGTAAAAAACATCTGACATACTTCTAGAATATGATTCTCGAATGTGATGGATTCGTGTGGCTTCGTCTCTTGCAAGATGGTCAGAGGTATAGAAACCAATGACGCAAATGGGCTACATGGCAGAGTAAGAAAGTGAGAGTTGCTTGTGGTTTCCAAAGCCACCGAAATTAGACCGTGTTTATTACACCCCCAAGGTAAATCGTGTGTATAGCCAGCTACGGGGTCTGTTACGATACCTAAGATGAGAACTTGCGGGTCTAGTTCACCGTGACTTCTACCTCATTCATAAATGCCAATTATCGGTCATTCGCAACTACTTCCTTGCGCAAGGTCACCACCTGCTCCAACATACAACTATTTAGCAAGAAGGCACAGGACGAGGAAACATTTGAACAATCTGGGGGCCAGTAAAGAGTGTCATTTCAAGATCCTATGTCAAAGTGATTGGGGTATCTTTGTTGTTCGAACACATGTCCGCTGTTCCATCGTTCTCGAGATGCCACTTGCATAGCAGAAGCATTCAACGCATCACTAGTATCCTCGTCTAGCATTGTTGAACAAGCTCATTAAGACATCTGCTTGTGCTTGGGGGTGTGGCTGAATGTGTGCTTGAGGAGGCTGCTGCTGCTGCGGGAAATGTTGTTGAGGAGGTGCGAATCCAGGGGGTGTAGGGGTATGTGCAGCATGTTGGTGTTGATGTTGAGCCGTCTGCCATTGTTGTGGGTTCATTTGATTCATTTGTTGTTGCTGCATAGCTTCGATCTGCTGCTGCTGCCGTTGTTGTTCAAGGCGTTGTTGCTCGAATTGCTGCTGCTCTTGCATGTTGTAATATTGCTGCTGATCATAGGATTGGAAAGGCGAGGCAAGAGCAGGACGTTGCTGCTGTTGCTGGCCGTTCTTGAAGAAATGGAGCAGGTTGAGTTGTTGATTTTGTAGTTGTTGCTCATACTCATGTCTCTGTGGTTCCGATGCTTGGTCGTGCTGTATTGCTGGCGGTGGTTGGTGTTGTGGTTGGGATTGTTGCGATGGCGGCAGTTCTTCCTCGACATAGTCCTCTTCTACGTCAGCCACAGCAGCAGCATCTCTGCTATCCTCAGCTCTTTTTGCGCATTCCTGGATGATCAAGGCGT
This sequence comes from Aureobasidium sp. EXF-3400, assembly GCA_024195585.1. NCBI lineage: Eukaryota > Fungi > Ascomycota > Dothideomycetes > Dothideales > Saccotheciaceae > Aureobasidium > Aureobasidium sp. EXF-3400. Next base: position 4,344 of record SWBL01000132.1, read on the forward strand.
TGACCACTCTTGTTTGTACTGTACTTCCTCCTTCTTCGGCAAAGATCCACAGACCATAGATGTTTGCACTTCCATCTTCTCCTTCGACCTGCAATATGACATAGTCGTCCGTCACTTGAACCGACTCGGCGGAGAACAGTTCACTAGAGAAATTCTCGAGACCGCGACGATTGAGAACAATGCAACTGTATCGTTCGATCTGCGGACCTCCAACCGGCGGTAGAAGTGAACAGACGAATAGTGTGCCCTCAGTTCCCTGCTTCTCCCAACTCGACGAGGCTGGATTGAAAGTGTAGACGACTGCGAATGGAGCGACTGAGAGGATCTGGTGGACTGAAGGATCATGCCGTTGCAGCACGCTGAGGTTCAACTCTTCGTTTGTGCGTGCCGGAATAGGTGCCGGTGGAGGAAGAGAAGTCATGGCGTCTGTTGCGTATGCTGTGTCGGTGTCGTAGTCCGAAGGAACGTGGTGGTGATGCGCCGCAGGCCGCGGGTGTGAGTTGCGATTATTGCGGTGTTTCGGCGGCATCTTGGTGATATGTCGATTGTATGAATAGAGCTATGACTCTCGTTTGTGCTGGTGTTTCGGTGTTGAATGAGTTGTGCGACGCCATGTTTGAAAGCTGTTTGCGACGTCATGCTCTTTCACAGATCCTTTCAACACTATCGAGTCACCCTGGCTGGACATTTGGTCATTGCAACATCCTGTAACAGAACAATTATGTGGTCTTCAACTCTAACATATCGTACAATCTCCTCTAGCATCTAAACGCTTTATCCACAAAGCTTCTATATAATTCATGCCTTCTCCTTGTACAGCCATGTCAAGTAATCATCCACACTCTCGATGCTCACATCGTCTGTGTTCGCCATCTGGCTCTTCGAAGGCTTGGCATAAGGCATGCCAACCACAATCTTTGGCTTGTTGGCTGCCTTCTGGTCGAGACGGGCTCTCATCTTCCTGCCCTTCTCACTCAACTCCTTGAGCATGTTGATATAATGTTCGTTGTAACTTTGCTCAGCGCTGTCAGGATCCGACTTGTCGAGTCTGCTGTTGAGCTTCTGATATGTCTTCCTGCGCCGGGCTTGTGCTGCTCTATAATCTTTCCATGCCTGCCCTGATTTGATTTCAGTCAGGCTATAATCGATTGACCACTCGTGGTGCTTATTAAGGTTCTCTGGTCGCTCGACGTATACACCGTTGACTTTGGAGCGGACTGTGAGAACCATACCCAACAATGGATTATCTTCTTCTGCTTGTGGTTGCGCTTCTGCTTGAGGCTCTGATTCAGACATCTCAGAGATGGCTTCAATCTCCTTGACAATTGGATCTTTTTCAACTTCTGAATTTTGTGCAGTAATTGTCTCTGACTGAGCTCCGGGTGTTTCTGGAGCTTGTTTAGTTTCAAAAACATCTCCTCCAGCCAATTCGTGGCTCAAGTCGCTCTCCGAATCGCTGAATTTCTTCGTGTTGTCGTTATCGTCTTCTTCGGCAAGCTCATTAGTTTGCTCTTTGTTCAATTTTGAGGCTGGATCACGCAGATTGCGCTCCCACTCGGCAATCTTTTCCTTTTGGGAATTCTGAATGGTTTCAATGTCCTCTTCGCTCATAGGCTCTGCAAAGATGTACATGGATGGAAGTGTTTCAGCAGCTTTGGTCTCAAAGGTGAATCGAATAGACTGTCTCACTGTCAGTATTGGGTCGAACGTGGGAGTCAAAGATACTTACCTGATCAGGAAATTTCTCAGTGGCTTTGTTGAAGATTTCGTTCAACAAGCTGATACTAAGGTTGAACTCAAGATTGCCTAAAGTGAGATCAGGTGTACCGTGAAGAGCCCGGTCAAGCTCATTGAGACTGATATACTGGAAGCCAAAGATACGCTTGACGTTGTGATATGCAACGAAAATGCCGTCCATGTGTCCCATACGAGCTTGCAGAGAGTACTTGAGAGCGGTGCTGCGCATCATATCATAATACTCTCTCTCGAAACTCTCGTACTGACCTTGAGCTTGTGTAATCTCATATCCGGTCATTGGCTCGTGATCTTGTGACTGCATACGGATTGGAAGAACAGCACGAGTCTTGAGATCGAACATACCAGTTCCGGGTAGCCGATCATCTTGAGCGTCGAGTTGTGATCGTAACAAGAAGTCTCCCAGCGAGGAGTAGTGGTAAGCCTCGGGTTGGTTTGGCTCGACCTCAGAAACACCACTAGATTTGTCCTTTCTGTATCGCTCAAATTTATCGGTCGGCATGGTCAAGAGTTTCTCCATGGATCTTCCGAGTAACATGAGAACATTAGCACCATCGTATTCCTTGTCCGCATCGACGGCGTAAGTATCACCTTTCCGTCTCAGAAAGATAGAAGTAGGTGTACGGTTGAGAGCAGTGAAGCTTTGCAGCGTGTCTGGAAAGTCTCTGGAAAACATGTCGGTATTGATCTTGCGCCAGGACGAGAGGAGATAATGAAAATGAGTCAAGGTACTTGTCATGCTGGAAGTAGAGCCAACGTATTTCTTGCCATGCTTTTTGGCGAATTCTGAGAGGAAGTTGTCCTGAGATGAGGTCTTGTAGGCAGTGAGAGCATCGTAATCAAATTCTGTTACAGGCATGATCTTCTGTAAGTAGGGATCAAAGTTGTAGACCTTCGAACGTCTATCTTGCAACTGGTAGACACCCTGCATGAAGAGGACACGATCAAGGCCGTGATGTAAGCGAGGAACACGCGGCTGGTCAACATCTAAGCGCTGCAACTCAATGCTGGATGCTTCCATAGTTTTTGTCCCTTCAGCAAAATACTTTTCTGCCCGTTTTTCATCGGCTTCTCTCTTTTTTTCTGCTTTGGCAATACGTTCGGGAGTCTGTGGCGCGGGGCTATTGACGAAGCGCGGCTTGCGTCTGGTGCGTAGTCTCCTCAAGGTTTTTCTGGGGAAGGATATAGGATCACTCTTAATGGACAGCATGGCATCTCTCAAAGATTGTATCGCGCCTCCATCGTAAAGAGAAGAAGTGGCTGATGGGTCTGTCGACTTGAAGAAGTCAATTATAGTGTTCTTTGATTCGGCGGTCGCTGGAGAATCATGACTCGATCGCTTGAGAGATTGGAAAGGCGTGGTCTCGCCATCTCGTTCAGTGGTCTTGCCGTCTTCTTCAGTGGTCTTGTCTTTCTCTTTAATGGTCTTGCCATCTCCTTCAATGGTCTTGTAGCTTTCTTCGGATGGCTGCGTAGGGTTAGGTCGATGATGTTTATTGAAAGGTGTTATTTTTCTGATGAGGTTTGAATCGAAACTCGAGCTCGAATCTGGGTCTGCTTCGGGCTGTTTCGAGTGCTCAACCTCCTCATTCTTATCGACAGCCTCGTGCTTGCTGGTTTGTGTTTCCAGATTCTCTCTCTTTTCGGGCGACTTCAAGTCTTCCTTGTTGAAGGGCCACAGATCTTGAGGGTTATGTTGAGATTCGATCTGATTCGCATCCTCTGGAGTGACGGGCTTGTTCGGGACAGTGTTCGCACTATCATGGTCGTTGGCCTCAGCATACAGCAGGCGCGTCGAGTGGCGGAGCGGGCGTGACGTTATAGTCGAGAAGAGGCACGAACGACATGGTAGACAGACAGGAGCGGTGGTCGTAAAGAAGGGCCGGAGAGGGCGGACGCCTAGAGTGCGCCAGCTGGGCATCGAAAATATTGATATGCGTTTGCGCGCAAAGGCGACCGACTGACAAAGTTAACCTCCAATGCGCATTCCAATTATTCTCTAATCGATAGCGTTAGGGCCGGTTTGTTTCGGACCAAGCGCCTGCCGGTGGCTGGGGAGAGCAAGTGCTCTCTAGGACTTGCTACTGAACGTCTGCGTTCTTGTAGTCTACGCTGATCGACTAGATGTTCTACTATATAAGCTCTACATTCTGCTAGGGCAAGCACAGCATGGCTCCATCATGATGATGTGCCCTGATACACGTTGCTCAGACATATCATGTGATTGTGTCTTGATTTCTCCCATCTAACTCATACAAGGGCTTCTCAAACTAGATTTGGATCAGCTGCCCTACTGTCAAGACGCGCACGCTGAATAGCCAAGTATCTACCGGCTGTTAGCAAGTCCGGTGCGTCAACGCCTCTGACGGAAGACCGCAAATCGAGCGATTGTTGATCGTCTTCGGGCTGGTTTTAGAACATTCAGAGTTCAATTCGTGCCGGCTCTCAAGGAACCATCTTTTGCGCCGCTCGTCTTTTCTCCCTTGTTCACATCACTCTCTCTACCAGCAGCAAAGACCACTCTACGTCGACATGCTGCCATCTCTCTCGTTCTGACGTCTGTCGCCAATTCCTCATCTTGGTGTCGCATCATCTAATTTCCCTCTCCTAAAGATCTCCCGCCGCCATGATTTTCGGACTTAAGCCAGCTATACCCCAGTAGTACCACGCCTGACCTGACCTCTCCACGACATCTTCTTTGTAATCTCCTTCTCCCAAAAAGCGCCGTCCGTCATGCCCCGTTCCAGCAGCCGGGAGCACGCCGGCCGGAGGCGCAGTATCTTTGGCATTCCCTCTTTTACCCAGATCCATCCTACCACCACCACCACCACCACCACTCGCGACTCTCCGGAAAAGTTGAACAAGGACTCCTCCAAGACTTTGAAGAAGCGTCGCGGTCCCACTCTTGTCACCAATCTCGAATCCTCACCAGAGCTGGTCCACGATGAGGATCCTTCGCCCATTTCAGCAGGAACTTTACCTTCTCCCAAACCAGTCACACGCCCTTCCTTGAGTGTTCGTAGCGGTGGCCGTCCCGTTTCATCTGTCTTTGGTTCACTGCGATCTATGCGATCCATGCATGAAGACGACACTCCTTTGACCACCACCTCAAGCCGAACTCCCTCCATTAACTGGGCCGATTTTGATACCAACAATGGCCGGAAAGGACGTGTTCTACACCATGGCGAAGTGCAGACCAGTAGTAGCATGTTTCGTAAGAAGAAAGAGTACCTGGTCTTGACAGACACCCATATCTTGCGCTACAAGAACCAGTCAAAAGCTGCCGAGACCATCGGCAGTGTTGCCCCTCCATTCGGCAGAAGTCCGACAATTCGTCATAGCTCAACAAACTCTATTGGCTCTTCGCAGGATCTACAATCTTTACACTCGGATTCTTCAGGCGACAAGGAAGGCAGAGTTACGCTTCGTCATATTGTCGCTGTTCACAGACTCGATGATGGCCGCCCCTATTTTGCCATTGAGGTTTGCTACCTTGACGAGGAAGGATCCCAGGCTTCAGCTATGGTCATGCAGTTTGGTGAATCCGAGGATCGTGATTTGTGGTTGCGCTCGATCCGCCAGGCCGCCAACAAGGCTCGTCTACAAGATGTCAATCCCATTTCTGTCGTCAACTCGAAAAATGCTGCAAGGGCCGTAGAGCGCGAGAACGATTACGATCCTGCCAACTATGCCATTTACAAGGTAATTCAGCGCCAATTCTCAAAATCGCGATCCTCTACCGACGACTTGTCCAAAATTGCATCTACCGTTTGCTTTCTGGCCATAGGTATTCACAAGGTCCATGTGATACCTTTAGTAAAGACTACCAGCCGTGTTTCATCGCCTTCGCTATCAGCAAGCAATGTCCCAACATCGTATGGTATTCTTAATATGACGGCTCTTCGAGTGAGCCATTCAGACGACCATTTTGAGCTCACCTTCCGACAACCTCTTAAACGACCGAAGACACTATACTTGGCTTCCCTGGCTTCTCATGATATTGCCCTTCGTCTTCACCATGTTGAAAACGTCCTTCGTCCGGAGGGTGTTTCTCGGATGTTCAAATTCAGCGTTCCACAAGAGATTGACGATCATCTTCCTCCTACAGTGAACTCGGACACGGAAGATCATTGCTGCTTTGAACGTACCCTCACCGCATACTGCATTGCTTACGATGTTAACCCATCAAACATCTGCTATACCATTGACTACTCGTGCGAAGATGCGCCTCGCTTCCAACTACTGCCATTAGCAGATTCACGTCGACAGAATTATTCTGCAGCCGAGTTGTTAGCTGTCATGCGGGCTCTGCGATATAATGAATCGTTCAATTCGCTCTCCTTTGCTGATGTTCAACTTGATGTACTCAATGGACTTCATGACAATTACGGCTCTGAGCATGTCTGTACTAGAACGAAACGAGGAACCCCGATTCGTCTGACCACAGAAGAGCTTACTCAGTCTTGTCTTTTGATCCAGGAAGTTCGTGCACTGGCTGCGACGAACAAAAAGCTCCGAAGAATGGACTTCTCTAGATGTGTTGTCGCAAAACCCCCGGATTACACGGACGACTCGGAGTCCAAAGTCAAGGATATTGGATGTGGTGTGGTTGAAGCCCTTTCTCCACTGTGCAAGCATCAAATTACAAACGTGGACTGGATCGCGTTGAACGGTATCCATCTCAGCGAGACTGATCTTGATTACCTAGTTGGTGCAGCTAGTGACAAAGCCTGTCACTTCCGTGCCATTGAGTTGAGCAGATGTTCGTTGACTGACCGTACACTGAGTCTGATACTTGATTCACTTCGCGCTCAGGACAACACACTGGAAGCCTTGGATATTTCTGGCAACCTTGCAAGACTCGCACCAGCTGTATTCGATGGACAGATTAGTGTGTTTGGATTTATCCGCAAGCTCAACCTATCTTTTGCATCGCGAACCTCAGGAGCCGAACCCTTATTCAATGCCGAGACTCTTCTTACCTGGCGTTTGGAAGAGCTCAGATTGACTGGCACATCTCTAAACGAAAATACAATCCAAGCTCTCGCAACATATCTCAAGCATCCGCAGTCTGATACTCTTCGCGAGTTGTATCTAGACTATGCATACATGTCCGGTAGTGACATTGCAACCATCATGCGTGCCACTAAGCGAGGTTCGATTGAGCCTCGTTCCCTCCATCTTGACATCAGTCACAACAACATCACAAAGGATCATGATCAATTATGCAAAGCGATCTCGGACGGTTCAACGCCTACTCACATTACTCTTCGTGCCATTGAGTATCGTGAAGAGTCTGTATTCCGACATCTGATCAATGCGGTGAAAACGAATGAGAGCATCAGATATCTCGACATTTCAAGGACAACATTACCCAGTGATGCTAACGACGAGACCAGTCGTGCGCTAGAGTCACTCTTCGCGGAAAACTGTACGCTCGAGGAGTTGGACATCTCAGGAGAGGACTCGCGCCTAGAAACTTCACGATTTGGCGTTGGGCTTAACCAGGCATTGAATGGTCTTCGCCACAACACAGGCTTGCATATCCTTCGAGTTCAGTATCAGAGACTCGGTCTGCCCGGTGCTAGTATGCTGGCAGAAGTTCTGAAGGTCAACAGAACGTTACGAGAACTGCACTGCGAGCATAACGATATCCCTCTTTCCGCATTTACTGACATGATCAACGCATTGGGCAAGAATACTACACTGGTCTACATGCCGTACATGGATGAGAGCCGTTTAGCAGCTCTGAAGCAGACGGAGACGCAGGTCAAACAGATACGTGATGAAGTACCTGCTTCCACTTCACCTGTAAAACCTGTAAAATCTGCTATCTCTGCCCCTCTTTCCAAGCCACTGCCCTCATCTGCGTCTTCGTCAGCCTTACGTAAAGGCCTCGCAAGCATGAAAAGGACTGTCAACCGTAACACTACACCAGCACCTCCCTCCTTCCCATTATTGACACCCTCACCACGACATACCGCATCTCCACTCCTATCGTCGCGTCCATTTTCGGCATCAAAGACCAAAGTCAACAACATCGCTAGCTCACCCATGTCCGCGCCATCTGTCTCGCTTACCGATCAAGACATTCAAGCCGCTTTGCGCTTAGTAACGGAGTCTTGGGATCGGCAACAATACCGACTACAACAATATCTCGAAAGGAACTGCTGTATTCTGCATGGCGTACCCACATCTATGGAAATTGAAGAAGAGGCGTTTGAACGTGCAACCAGCGTTGGTACCTTGTCTCAGCTGATCGAGAAAGTGAAGCTGGATTCCACACCGACCGCAGAAAAAGAGCTAGACTTTGGTGATGGATACGACCTATCCGAGGTCAGCGTCGTCGGAAGCGAGGATGGTATGCAACCCCAAGCAGGACTGAGACTCTCTCTTCCACCACGATTGCAACTACGACATGATGTCGAAGAAGACGAACAACCATCTGTCAGCTTTAAGCAATTCCTGCTCGGTCACCATGATATTAGTAGTCCTGAGGACACAGTTGATGGTGTGAGTTCCTCGGGTGCTGCTACCGAAGGCGAAGACAGTGAATTGCCCAGCCCAGTGCTCGAGATGGGAAAGCCCGTCCTCAAAGGATTGGCTGGTCTAGGCATCAACCAAGGAGACCTCAAAACACCTACGCAAAAGAGTTTCTTTGACTGATTGCTAGTCACACTTTTCTTCATTCTTTGTCTGCTTTTTTTTCCCTTCATTCTCTTGTATTGTTCATTTGTTGAGGAGTTTCTTGTTTTGCTGGGAGTGAAATGATGTGTTGAGGTTTTTCTTATTTGTATACCCCCCGATGGAGACAGGACAATGGCTGGAATGGCAAATAGGAAAGGAGCATTGTTGAAAGGAAGTTGGTGCATACTCCAGGAGAGAGGTTGATCAGCTGCATCATATTTTTGCTGTGTGTATAATGTCAAATGAAGAATGCAGATGAATTGAATATCAAATATTTCTCGAATGACAAAGTCTCTCACTCAAACTGTCAGAGCTAGGCTGTGCGGTCTGCACTCTGCACTTTTTCAACAACAGAATCCTTGGATGAGTGCTGCTCGCCACGGGCAACCGACCCCTTTCCAAGCACAAGCGCCTTTTACGATCCCACGGTTTGCTGAACATCCTCTGTGGAGCAAATCTTTCACACTTCCCTTATGAAAGTGCAGGAGGCTTGTTTGCTTCATATCCAATCTTGCTCCGCATAACCTCTTCCACCTATATGCACCTCCATACCAAGTCCTCTTAGCATAAGTCTCAACGCCAAGCTGCACGAACCGCCAAAAACCTGCGCACCAGCAATCCTTCTTTCTTTTTCTTTTACAAAAACTGGAAATGATTGGACCTGGGGTATCTATCTTTCGCTCGGTCAACGCATTTCCTCGATGCGACGCATCTCATCATTTATTTGTGTGGATATAAACCATTCAAGCTCGAATTAACATAATCTGGCGCTCTGGCCGAGTGGTTAAGGCGTTTGACTCGAATGATTGCTGTAGTAGCGTTCAACTCAACCGATATCAAATCCTTTCGGGGGCGTGTGTTCGAATCACACGGGCGTCGATATCTTTTTTACTCTATCTCGAGCTTAACATTGTAGAGGTGTTGTTCTTTTGGTCTTGGAGGTGGTGGTGGTGGTGGTGGTGGATTTCAGGAAACGGAAATTCGAGGAGATATGCGAAGCTTTTCGTGAAAAAGTCTTGACGGCTTTTGTGCGCACCACAAACGAGGATTAAGTCGTGATTACGCATCACCGTTGCTTGTCCACTGTCTCCTTGTTTTATAGAATGTATAGAAGTAATATTTATAGAGGCATGATTCGTGAACTATGTGCTAATGGCCAGAAATTTTGTGCCACAATAGAAGTAACAAAGATATATATACTAATTGTACTACTATTTGTCTATTATGTTCTAAGACCTAACATGTCCCGATAAAGAAAGCTATTATTATTTGAGGATATGCAGGCATGGTCGTAGGTTGGGTAGTATGGAGAAATCACAATTAGGAAGGCATTATAGCAGTTATATTATCAGCTCTCGGATAACAATCTGTTAAGGGGTGATAGAAGCAAAGTCTAAAAAAAGAATCCGGATAAGAGCCTAACAGAAAAGAAGTATAAAAACGGAGTCCAAAAAACAGGTAAGCAGTCCAAAAAAAATAAAAAAAATTGGAAGATTGCGACAGACGAAGGCCTCAGTCGTGGCTAGGCCGTGTTTGTATCGAGCTAAGCAACTGTTGCAAAGGTGTCGTCGTCAGCAGCGTTACTTTCGAAGGATGACAAGCCATGTACGTGAGAGATGGTACCAGTCGAATTCGAGCGAAACTTGTTAGGGCGAAGCCTCTGTTCTGAGAGCGTCGAAGTGTCTAGCAGACCTCGTCGTAATTGGGGAGGTACACCAGATTGTGACTGGCAGTGCCACAGCCGTTGGTTCGGAAGTCCTTCTCATCTCCTATGGCGCCACAATCGCTACACTGGTTGAGACAACCTGGGATCTTTGTTCTATGACCTGATCTTTGTGTTTTGTTACCTGATTTCCTTGTTCTGTGACTCGGTTTTTGTGTTTCGTCGCCTTTGTACACAAACTCCTCACAACTCGTGCAAATGGAAAGCAGAGGACGGCTCTTCGTCCTCCTTGGGAAAGTCTGCTTTGCAACAAGTCCAGAAATATATGCAAGGTTCTTCGTTTGTCATACGCTTACACCTGGAACACTTTCCACGTCGTGTCGTAAAGCCTTCCAGATTGTCTTCGAGTTCTTTGAGTTCTTCGACTGTTAATTCCAATTGACCAGAAGTAATCATCGCGGTTAGGTCCCGTAGGTCAACAACTGTTTCACCAAAATGGGCGGATGCAGAGGCGGCAGCCGTCACACCAGCACTTATGGCCGCAGCTGCGATAGCCATGTGTAGCAGAGTCCCGGCCGCGACGGCGCTGCCAGGATTTGGAGCGATGATAGTGATAGCTGTTGCCAAACCTGCTGCCGTAAATGACCCGACAGCAGCAAGACCAACGACTACTTTTTTGAGTATGGACTTTGTTCTCTCGGTAACATCTCGGGAGCCATGAGTGAGGACTTGGTACCCGATATGTCTGGTCTTCTCGCGATGGATCTGACGGATTGTTTTATGGCATCGCCCAAACGCACGAGGATCGCCTTCCTGCAAACAATCCAAGCATTTGCCATGAGTGTTGGTCCACTAGATTGAATAAGCAAATGGGGACACAATGAATCTTTTGACGTTGATGCATTTTACCTTGATTGGATGTATCGCGCGAAACCAACCGAGCGCCTCGGACTTGGAAGATTGCTGAAGCTCGAGGATCTCGCGGGCCCGAGAATTTGGGACAGTCTTACCTTCGATTGTCAGATCGCAGTCACCTGGGTTCTTTCCGTTCAGAGAAAGCCCAATGTTCTTTAGGCATAGCCTCTCTGACACTTCTGCGCTTCCTGTGACCTGCTGGACAACACTTTGCACGGCGAAACCCTCAGTCGCTGCACCGCGTAGCATCACAACCACATGTAGCCAGCCAATTGACCGATTTGCCGATGAACCATGAACCTCGGGATTTACAAGGTCGTTGACATAACGAGCTTGATCCTCGAGCTCTTCCGTGACCTTTGGGTCGTTGATGAACCAGTAAACCCCGTTGAAGTGGGATAGTTTCTGGACTTTGAAAGCACTGAGTATGTTCGCTCTGTGCTTGGAACTAGAGAATGCGCTTGGGTCGTCGGAAGCTCGTGAGTCTCCAAATCCAGGCGTGTCCACTAGCAAGACCAAAAAGGCGGGACCTGCTGGATAAAACGTCGTTTCGCTTGTCAGAGATCCTCCACTGGCTACGAGTTCTTTCGGATCGACAGCACCGCCCATGGATCGAACGAACGTGCTTTTCCCGGTGCCCGTATTCCCACGCAACGATAAACTCGCTGGTTCTGCTGTTCGTCGGTCATCTTTGAAGTCGCTGATTGTTGGGCTCTCTGAAGAAGAGATCTTCGTGACAGGACGAAGAACATTTTAGCTGGATACTGCTTTATAGGTGGTCCTCAGAAATCGCGCGGATAGAATGGCACCACTTCTTGGCATGGCAATTCCAAAGAGTTGTTATCAAGTTTGCCTTGTTTTCACAGATGCAGCCGACAGCGAATCAGCTCATAGTGTGGCAGAAAGTACATCCAGCCCGACAAGACTGGCGTCCACACGGGCGGATAGCGAGGCTTTGTTCAGACTCGATAGGGGCTTCACTTAGCCCAAACAGTGACTTTCTCAGAAATCACGCGCAGAGAACAGCGTCTGGTCAAGGCTGGGCTTGGGAAGGGCCAATAGCTCTTATCGAACTTGAACATCGCGAGATGGCTGCATACTGGTCGCTGTGGCTTACACCGAACGCCTGCTTTTGTTCGAGCATCTCCCTGTCGATAGAACCCAACATCGTCATAATCTCACTTGCAGCAGACTCGCAGCAGCTGAGATTCGAGGTATACACATGTATATGTGGCGGTCCGGAGTCGCCGTGAATGCTGCATCCTGCATGCGCTGATACCTGAGGACCTCGTTCTCATTGTGTCGTCAACTACAACAAGACTTGGTCGATCAGTGCTAACAGCCCGGAGAATAATTTGTATAGACGTCTCGCGCTCCTATCACGCGAGAGGGTTGAAGCAGTCCGACCTATCTCCTTCCTTTCAACTCAGCGAGGAACTCGTTCAACGCTTGCCAATCCTCCTCTTCGCAACCTGGTTCCTCCACCTGGAATTTGATGATTTCATTCCCATCCTCTCTCCAGTCTGTCCAGTCAAAGTCCTCAGCATCGTAACTTGCGAAGTCATCCCATACGCCCTCACTAAACGCACCATAACGCTCTATTCTGACAGCGCTGCACAGCGCATCCGCATGCTCGTAAGCCTTGCTATCCCAATGACTATGGTTAACGGCGAAATGCCTCAACTTGGGCAAACCCTCTGCAAAACGTTTGAACAGATGATGCCATCGTGTGGGATCTTTCCAGACTTGCGACTTGAGTGTACGACCTCGCCATTTAGGTTGGTAGCCAGGCGGATCGGATGAATGGTCTTTTCCGTACACGATTGTACGGCTAGGTATATCGACGTGGGTTTCTGCGATGGAGACTGCCACGCCTATCATGGCATCATCCAAGATCAACTCTTCCAGGGTGTTTGCATGCGACAATATCCACTCCACCTGTTTCTCGCTGGTGAAGCTATAGTCTCCCAATATCAAGGTTCGCAAAGCAGGGAAATGGGGTAAGTTGCCAGCGGGATAAAAGCCCCAGTATGCCTCTTCGTTCCCGTAGATCCTCAGGTACTCGAGCTGTGCGGCAATAGGTCCTAGCCAATACTCTTGCAGTTCGAACCCGAAGAAATCATGGACTTCGGGCTGGTGGAGTGTGTTTTCTGGCGCAGCGTCCCAATCTTCAACTGTGATGCATAAACCCAGCTGGGTTATCCTTCTCATCACAACCTCGAAGTTGTTCTTGAAAGCTATTTCCTCAGTGGTAGATGCTTTCCCCATCAAAACCTTGGGCGTAATATTCTGCAAGCTCTTGATACTGAGATTGAACAACTTCTCTGCATCCGCTAGTCCAGCAAAGAATGTCGACAACACAATAACTCGAAAGTCTATGTCCTCTGGTCCTGGATTATCCATACTTTCGGAACCGCATTTCGTCATAAAAATCAATTCTGCATGTGTGAGATTCTTGAGCCTTGCTGCTTTCAACATGGCGTCCACGAAGAAAGGGTGTGGCTGCTTATAATCATCGCTCTTGTCGCGGTCCCGGGAGTAAATCATGCCTCGGCGATTTGGTTGTTTTCTTGTTTGAAACACCACTTTCCTCACATGCAAATTCACTCTCTCCTCTTCCAGAACCTTCATATATCTCTCCGCAGAAGTTTCTGTAGGTAATACACGAACGACCGAGAAAAGCAACGGCGTACTAAGCTGTTCAAAAGTCTTTGAAACCAATCGTAGAGAGCGCAGACTTGCAATATCAGGGGCTGGCGATATTGCTAGAGCGATATTTGAATAACTCAGACCAGCATAGGTAGGGCCATCTGGAACGTGTTGGCCGGCATAGCTGCTCGACACGCGGCGTTTGGGGTCTGGTGGTAGTGGAGTGGCGGTGTAGTCTACGATCCGGGAGAGGAGTTCTGGTGGTAGGTTGCAGAGTGTGAACATTTTGTGTCCAGTCTGGGTGTGAGATTTGGTAACAAAGTTGTGATAAGTATGTGTGAGTGGGATGGTAGTGTTATAGACGTCGAGTGGTCGTGACTCGTAGTGACAACGCACGGACAAAGTGGCTTGAGGATAGTGAAATGAGGACTACCATTTTAGGTTTCTAGGCAATTGAAATAGTGGAATATCTCGCTTGTACCATGCTTGTTTCCCAGTAATCAGGCAGTACTCTGTTGAAAGTGGTGGTCGTTGCCTAGATTCGTTCTGAAAGAGGGTCTGAGAAGCTATACAAGGTTGCACCTTCTGTCTGCTCGATTACAGTCTTTATTATCAATCTATATTATGTGTTGGAGATTAACAGTCAGGCGGGAGAATCACATTTCTACTGATTGCAGTTTCGGTAGAATATGCTATCTCCTGTTGGAGGACATGGCTTTTTTGGAATGATATGTTCTGATTTCTATACTTTTGCACTTCTCGAAAAGAGAGCGAGCGATGTGGTCTCTGTATCTTTGACGACATGTGATTGTTTCCTACCACCGTTTCTTTACTACCATTCATCATTTCCACCATACTCGTCATCGCCAATGCCAAAGTCTCCAGTCACATCCCCAGTAGCAGCTTCAAAGTCTTCGTCTTCTTCATAGTGCGGCGAAGTGGGCTGGGCATCTGCACCAGGCCAGTAGTCATCTTCGTCTTCTTCGTCTTCCTCCTCTTCTTCTGCTTCTTCTGGTGCAGCTCCTTCTCCTTCTGTTGCAGGTTGTGTTGGTTCGTGATGCGGTGAAATTTGTGTAGCTGCTGGTGTAGGGAGAGCAGTTTGTGAGGGCCCGGCTTGTGGCGATTGTGCAGCAGTGGATGGAGAAGCGGCGCGCACGCTCTCTGGTGCTGGAGTCGAGGCTTCCGATGTAGCTCTTGATTCGCCATGACTGCGGTCGCCATAAATTTTGCCCAGAGCAGCGTAGTTGACTCGTTGTGAGAAACCCTTGGGTGCTCTCTTTTCCAGCATACGCAAAGAAGCATCGGCAGGTGACTCAACCGGTGTTCCCGCGTCGGTGAGGACAGTGCCATCGCCCATACGACCTCTCTTTTTGCGTTTGTTGGTCTTCTTGTCTTTGCCTTCTGCTTCCTCAAGTGCCTTTTTCAATTGCTTGGCTTGTTGAGCACGGAGCCAGTCTTCGTTGTGTGCAACCCAGATCATTTCCTTCACCTTGACTTGCTCCTCGCTCAACAACGCATTTGCCACCTCGGGGTCATCAGCAAACTCATCTTCACCGATGATCTCTGAGTCTGACACCAGACTATGAGTACGTCCCATGGCTTCTAGCCTCAAAGCATTCTGTTGGACAATTGCGGCACGTTGTTGTTCGGCGAGAGCCTTTGCACGTTCTTCGATCTTCTCTTTTTCGGCTTGTTCTTTTGACGATATACATTCACGTTCGAGGAGAATATTCTGGATTTCTCCTTCGAGTTCTTCTTCTGCCATAAAGTCGGCATCGGTAAGGGGCGGTGGAGCGATTGTTTCCTTCTTCTTGCGACCACTTTTGACCTTGATAATTTCGGTGGGTTCAGGTGTAGAGGATGCGTGCTCATTGGCTTGAGTATCGGAAACGACACTGGCGCTTCGGCGAAGAGCAGGGTCAAGAGGGATTTCAGGGATTGCGAAACCGTCTGCATCACGACGGGGCTGTTGTTGTTGTTGAGCTGCTGCTTGAACGATAGCGTTGCTGCGTGCGCTTGACACCTTTTGCCGTTTGGCCGATTGTGCTGCTTCTGCTTGAGAATGTGATTCAGCGTCAGGGGCGACGGAAGATTGGCGTGATGACTCCTTGCTCATTTCATAAGCCTTGCGCTTGAGCAGTTTTCTCAACTGCTTTTGTTTTCGGAGCTCGGCTTCCATGAGAGATGGTGGATCTGCTTGTTCTCTGATTCTCACACCTTTCTCGCGAAATTCGTCAATCTTGAGATGAGCAGCACGAGTGCGCTTGAACTCTTCGAGACGTTTTGAGATTGTGAGATCAGCAACTTTGACGACAAAGACAACTTCTCGGACGGTGCGACGGAAGTTGTTCATGCGAGCAGCGAGGATGAGACAGGCACCACAGAGACCAGCTGGGTGTCTTCCGGTCACGATCCAATCTCTCTTCATGCGGCGGATGATCTTGACGGCATCCTCGGCGACTTGGCGAGTCTTTTCACCAAATTCAAGTTTGCTCGCGTACTTGAGGATCAATGGTTCAATCTCGATCATCTTGGTAGTTTCCTTGAAGTCCACGAAGAGGTTAGCCAGTAGACCCTTGTAGGTATCTCCCAAGCTGAAAACATTGACTGAAATGACTTCAGCAATATCCATGAGCAAGATAGTGTTCTCGGCCTTGTTGCGGCAAGCGATGTACAAGCAAGCACCAGCGACTTCATCAGCGCGACGACCTTGGGTAAAGTTGCTGTTGGAAGCAAGTTTCCAGATACCCATAGCTTTATCCGAGACATCAGGAGGGATAGGTAGTCGTGCAGTAAACAGGCGCAGGGATTCACGACCATTGTTCTCGCTGTCCTCTCTGCTCTGCATCGAAGCACCCAGTCTACGAGCAGCAGCGGCACCCAATGTCTTTGCATGACGCGAGTTTTCGTTGACAATACCACCTTCGACTGTGGCAGCACCAGTGGATGATTCTCCAAAAGTGACTTCAGCGACGATGTTCTGCTCACTGACTTGAGTACCGCAGTTCAAACAAATCTTGGCACCGTCGATGACTTCGAAACTGGGATTGTCGCAACCACATTCTGATCTCTTTGCTGGACGAGGAAGAGGTTTGAAAGAGGCAGGAGTCTTGGCTCCGAGACCAGATAGACGCTGAGGTCGACGAGGGGGAGCAATGCCAGGCATGGTGAAGCAGAAAATTGGATTGGACTATGATCGAAAGCCGAAGCGAGTATTGACAGAATTGAAATGCTTTGCAAAGATGCAGAATCCGTTTACTCCAGAGACTAGCAGTGATTTGAAAGCAATTGGTCGTATCAGGCCTTTGTGAGTAGTGAAGGCTATGCCATACAGGAGGATATGCGCCCGAGGCAAACAGGGCCGAAATTCAGTCCTTGGCGACCACGGCGTAATACCAGCAAGTCGCGAGCGCAGCGGGCCAAAAGGGTGGTAGAAAGTCCAGATATATTCCTGGTACTCACGTGCGATGCAAGGCTTCGTTCTGGCAGGGCGATGCGATGGCAGTCGATGGGTGGAAGAGAGTGCAGGTGCAGAGTCGCGGTGCGCTGTGTCAGAATTTTGCAGACGAGCTCCGTTCACTTTCACGGTTCCATGGCGCGGTGGGAAAGCGCGCGACTTCGCCAGCGCACGGGCGTTTCTTGGCGTCCAACAAACTTCTGCGCTTGTGTTCGACTCTTGGAGTGGGCGACCACATTTGTGACTGCCTGCGACTTCGTCTCATTAACCCTGCTTATCCATCGTTGATCTTTAGCATATGTCTGCTCTTTTTTCCAAGCATCAGCATACTTGTGAATCACTTCTCTGAGCGCAGATTCAATCTCTCCTCTGCTGAGTGCAATTTATGTCCGACTAAGGACTTATGCAAGCGTACGGTCGTTGCTTTGCTGCTGCGAGCAAATTACGCGTCGTCGCTCTCGTAAAACCCATACCATCGACTGTCCTTCTTCTACTCACTCCTCGACTCCTGACGACTGCTGGATGAAATGCCACAGCCATGGCCTTGCTGATGTCGAGGACCACTGGCGCATTCGCCTCTGTCAGGCTGACCATGCCCTTCTCTGTGACCTCACGCGTCTTCTACCCATACCAGAAACGGGGAGTCAGAATTCACCGTCAGCTCGTTGCACCTCCAAAACAGCCTGTCAACACCTTCACCAGGGCTGGTACGTTTGTCAAAGAATCTTCTTCTTGGCTTGGTTTGGTCCCGTCTACACCTACAAAACTAAGACTTCCTATCTTCCCGAACTCTCTGTTTCCGTTTAATGCGCGGGACTTTTCGACTTGCCATGTGAACTTCTACAGGAAAGCGGAATATGAGATAGTACGGTTAAATCCAGTTGCTCACCGAGCCTATCTGGACAGAGTCGCATTAGCGCGACTGAATCGGTCTGCTAGCGACCCAGAAGCGCGTCGAAGATGGGCAGAAAAAAGCAGGAAACATCACGAGGGACGCCTTGCTTCTGATGATACTTATCGCATGACTCGATTGCTCAGATCATGGTTGCACCACTACGGCTGGATTAGGGACACCCTACCCTGGAAATCTCATCAACCACTTCTCTTCGATAAGAAAGTCGAACACTATTGCGACGGTTGTCGTCTCGTCAGATTACACATCAACGAGAGATTGGAGTGCAGTGATGCCCCAAGGCTACGAGGATGTTGAGTCTCTTGAGGGCTTGATAGCACGCAAGCAACAGCTCGACGGCGTAGTCGCTCAGAGTGATGTCTCAAGAGACGATGCCAGTTTACGCAACGCACGCATACTCCATTGGTGTCACCATGATTGGGTACGCAGACTGCTTTGGCCGACACATCAGCCGCGTTTTTTCTTCTCAAAAGAAGACTGGACCCGAGCAATGCCAGAAGGTTACCAGGATATCAAGACAATTCATGGGTTCATAGCCTGCAAAAAACAACTTGTGGGTCTTGATGAGGTCGAAGACATCTCTGGAAGCGAGTCGGTCATCAAAGCGACAAGAATGAAGAATTGGTGCCGACGGCTCGAGTGGTTCCGTCACTTACCTTGGAAGCTCCATCACCCATTCCTGACTGAGGAGAGAGTAGAGGATCACTGCGCACGTTGCAAACACAACAGGCATAGAGGTTTGAAACTCTGGTGGCGGTCCGCGGGTGAGACGATATGCAATTCATGCTACACAAATAGCGAATGGAAGGACATAATGCCACAAGGCTATGAAGATTTGAGAACTTTGAAGGATATACGTGCTCGGAAGGAAGAACTTGAGAAGCAAGGATCCAAGTGGTAACAACGACAATGCTCATTGTTATTCAGAGTCGACGTTTTGTCTAGGCGGCAACGGCAGAGACAACAACACAAGATGCATCGTGTCAAGTAATAGCACATGTCATTTACAACGATTCCTTCGTCACGTCAATTTCCTAGTCTCGTCAGCGACATGGGTCGATCATATGCATTTTCGACGCTTCGCCCATTGCTTGAAACCAACTTCCAGGGTTTGTTCATACGCTGCAAGGAACTTCGTCCCCACTCGGCCTACACCTTGGTTCTCAGCTCCTACACTAATGAGCATGTCTTTCGGGATAGCTCTTGCGACCCGGGAGGCAAGGAATCATCATTTTGCTGATCATGTCAAGTTGTGAGGCAGGAGTTCAACTGCGTCCTGCTTTTGACAGGGTGCTCCTCTCACCAACAACGATTCGCAAACACACAGGAGCAATCTCCCGACATATCGAGCACCTCAATCTTCATTGTTGGAGGAATAAGCCACTAACTTTGATGGTCTCTGTAAGCCGTAGCAAGGAAGTAAGGTGAATGTGAACGCTCAATCATTGTGGAAACTGCCTTGGTTGAGTCGAATTCTGCTCACACGCTCAGGAGCTTTCGGTCAAAGATGCACTTGTGTGTCTTCAAATCTTTCCTTTCGCTATCTTGTTTATCACCACCAACACAATCAGAGCCAAACAATAACAGAGTAAACAAACACAGCTGCTGATAGAAAAACAACACAAGCAGAAGGTACAAAGCAAAGCAACCAATTACACACCAACCCTCACACCCGTGATTGCCCTCTCCACAACACCTGGCCCAAGCTCCCTCCTGGGCTCCGTCTCCCGCAGTTGCCAAATCGAGCAGCGCACCAAACGTCTTCATAGCTTCCCCCGGATTTATCCCAGCTCAGCCAGCCAGCCGCTCCTCCGCCTTGCTTTGCCAACCCTGTTTGTGTCTCTTTCCCTCAACGTCTGCTGTTTCTCCTTTTTTCCTTCTTCTACCACACAATATACGCAAACAAAAAACACAATGGTCGGAACACGCAAACGCAGAGCTGAGGAGTCTGAAGAGGAGGAGCTTCAATCGCTTCCTGAGGACAGCGAGGAGGAAGAAGAGTAAGTCGTGCTTTTCAGCTCTTGTTTTGACGTCATTGCGGTTTGCTCGTCGCGTTCACGCAACACTCAACGCGTGCAACGAGCAACCGCAGTGCCGCAATTGCAAATGACAAGAGGTTGAGGATGGATTGCTAATCAGAAGTTGGAAATAGGTATGATTCTTCCGAGGTAGAGGGCGAGGGCGAGGGCGATGAAGACGATGATGAAGAGGAGATTGCTGCTAAGCCTGGTAAGTATCGAGATACGCATCAACCCTCATCAATCCATCCCTACGCAAACCCCCCTCAAAACTCCAATGAAACTTACCCTCCCAACCTCCTAGCCCCCTCAGCCGCCAAGAAGCGCAAGACCACCAAAGACGCCGCTCCCGCCGAAGCCGAAGACGACGAAGATGACGAAGAAGGCCCCGGCGAAGAAGACGACGAAGAGGTCGATCCCGCTGACCTCGACGACGAAGAAGAAGCCGCCGACCCCGACGACGAAGACGCAAACGAAGATGCAGACGATACCGCCGACAAAAGCGGTCCCGCCGCTGCAGCCAAAAAGGCAAAGGAGAGAACTGTTCCTGGCGGCAAGGATAAGGCCGAGGTTGGGGATATTAAGAATGCTGAGGAGAAGGACGGGGGTTTGTGATTGGTGTTTTGAAGATGATGATCAGAGGCTGGGTAAAGGTAGGGAAGGAATGGGTCGGGATCTAGGGGTGAGGATGAGGATGGGGATTTGTATGAGAATTTCATGATTGAGAAATGGGAAGAAAGATGATTCATTGTTTACAAGTCTTACTTCCTTTTTCCTTGCAAAGAATCACAAGATGTACGAGATTCCACTCTGAGTTCAATGCATGTCTGTTTCAGAGTTCAGCCCTTTTTGCAATCACAACGTAACTTGTGTTCGCTCCTCATCATAGAACTGGCAATAAATGAGCTCATGATGCATTCATAGGTGGCCCTTCTAGACATCTAACAGTGCAGAAGAAACCCCATATCAACAAGAAGTCCAAAGTAACACCGTAGACGTTGTCTTGCTGTCAATCACACAAGAGTTACAGACGCTTAAACTGTTGGAAAAGGAAACGAAGCCTCTTGGTGGTTAAAGCAATATCATATTTTGTTCCTCGGGGGTATCTAACAACGTTTCTGTACTTTTTCATATTCGCTTCCCCTCGAACAAGACTCTATCAGTAGCAATCCTGGCCGAAGTGTCTCTTGAGCCTCTGGTAATGTTGAGCGTACTAAGCCATGCGCACAGCAAGATCAGCTGAGGGTCCTGGGTCTGGTTCTTCGTCCAAAGTGTCTTTCGCTTTCGACCTCGCGTCTGCTTTCTCGACTTCGAAAAGAGCTGCGTTAGCTTGAGCTTCCTAAGCGGTTGCTACAGCTTGACCGGCTTCTGTCGCTGCTTCAGGTTCCTCGGCTTCTTCATCTTCGTCCTCCATATCCACGTCTTCTGCGTCTTCTGCATCGTCTGCTTCTGCCTCTTCCACGTCACCTTCGGGTTCACCTTCCTCACCTTCTTCGTCTTCGACTTCTTCCTCATCGCCCTCTTCATCATAGTCCTCGGCTTCTTCGGCTCCGCCAGCGCCATCTTCATGTTCTTCTTCAGTATCGATCACCATCTCGCTATCCTTGACACTCGAGAAGCGAGAGTTGAGATTCGGGAACAGTGGAGGCTTGACAGAAGGACGAGAAATAGGGGTCGGACCCAGACTGACGACATTCTCGTCAATGTCGCTAAGTTCACTGTCGCTCTCATCATCGGCAGAATCGTGGATGCTACCTGCGACGCTACCTTCTGCCGTAGCAGTACCTTGCGAATCAGCCAGCTTCGAAGAAGGGCGTCGTGTTTCTATCACCACCGAAACTTCTTGACGGGTTCGAGGAGGATCATTGCCTGCAGATGTAGCAGCGCCGGCACCAAGCTTGGCGGCGATACAAGCGTCAGCACACAAACGGACTTCTCGTCTGCCCACACCAATCTTGCGGCGTGATGCGGGTGCTTGATCCCCTGTTGGTGGTGTCGCGGTACCGTCAGGGACTGAGTTGGCAAGTGGAAGACCAGGCATCTTAGCAGAAGCATCGGGCGCGCCATCTAGATTCATGAGGTG
The DNA here is from genome assembly GCA_024195585.1 of Aureobasidium sp. EXF-3400. Taxonomy (NCBI): domain Eukaryota; kingdom Fungi; phylum Ascomycota; class Dothideomycetes; order Dothideales; family Saccotheciaceae; genus Aureobasidium; species Aureobasidium sp. EXF-3400. The sequence goes on from SWBL01000132.1 coordinate 26,484, forward strand.
TGATAGATTCATCATGGGGTTTCGTTCGACAGAAGGAGTAGCAGCTTGCTCCTTGGCAAGCGCCTCTTGTTTCATGGCTTCGTCCTTGGCTTCTTCCAAAGTCCATAGTCTGCGTCCCACAGTATCGTAGAGGTAAGCGTAGGCGTCCCCGATCAGATCATCAATGGTTGCTGCTTTCATTAAACCACCATTGGTCTTCTTCAGTTCGATGACTTCTTGCATAGTCTCTAACACAGGATGATTGGCGTTTGCAGGTTCTTGACACCATTTCTCCAGATAATCCTTGCGTCTGAGGAAGTCGTCATGGTTGATGCCGCTGAAGATTGCAGTTTCCTGAGCAACAGGTATTTGACCATGACGGCGAAGCACGTTGAGGTAGGCGGTACAGAGGGATTGCCAGAGATTGCCATGCTCGAAGAACTCTCCTGTCTTCTTTCGGACTCTTCGCGCGAGAGCATCAAGCAATGAACGATCTTCAAGGAACTCGAGGATCTTGATGAACAAGTCCGCATATCTCGTAGTATAAACGAAATGACGGCCAGGACGCTCGTTCTCTGGCTTCCACACATTCATCATCATGGTCTTTGTAAACATTTGCTGCATAAACTCATGTTTCGCTGCCAAGCAGTATGATTCTTGAGTGCCATCACGATAGAGTATAGCCGCCGTCCTGTATATCATGCGATGGTGCCAATGGACCTTGTCCGCTGCGCGAAGACTACGGAGAACCTTCAGGATGTAAGACTCCCACGAGCCAAAGTCAGAAACCGGATCTGCCTTTGCAGCATATGATGTGGCGGTGAGGATACTACATCCTTCAGCGGCATCGACAAAGCGTCGAGTAACCATCTTGTGCACAACAGAGACAAGCTTGTAATGAGGTTCGAGAATCGGCTCACGTTTGGAGTCCTTCTTTCGTGGTAGTAAGTTGATGGACTCGCAAAACTCGTTGATGATGGCATCGATGCTTGGTCGATCGGACTCTTTCGGGGCGTTGCAGTACATCTTCCAGAGACACTTACCAAGATAAAAGTGCAGCTTCCACTTGTTAGGTGTAATGCGTATAGCACGACGGAAAAGCTCTCTGGCGACCTTGAACGCAGCAAAAGGCGTCAAAGCTTTGAAAGGAGGAACTTTCGTGATAGTCGCCCGACTGAGGAATCTCTCAATGTCATCGACCGCGAAAGCCTTCATGCCAAACGGTTCTCTGGATGAAGAGTAGATTCTCATAGCGAAATCAGCATACAACTCGGCAAACTTTGCTTGAGTTTCTGCACTTGGTTCTGCGGAGCGCATTGCCAACGCAACTGCCATGGTGTAGCAGTGTATTGCAGCTCTTTGCCATTGCATCAGCTCAGTCATGTCGCCGTTGAGCTTCTCAGCAGTCCATGAAACAGCTTCTTCAATCTTAGAGTCATATGCCTGAGCCAAACGGAACCACAATTCCCAATCGTCCATACTGAACTCGAGAGCTTGCATGAAGAATGCCACTGCAATGTTGAGATCCTCGGTCGCAGTAGGCCCAATGCGTTTCTGTGATCTGAATTTGCTCAGTGAGATGTATCCCATCAAGAAGTACCAGCCTTTGGCCGCTAGAATGGCATGCTCAGCTGGAACTGGTGTAAGAGCAAGTTCACCCTCTCCTCTCAAGCACTTATACAGATCAACGGGATTGATGTGCGATTTGAGGAAGGATCTGTACACATCACGATTGCGGAGGATTGCATCCGATGGTTTCTTGCGCCCAATGATGCCATGAACCTTCTCGATTGTGTCTTTGAGGGGATGCTTCGGCAGGTCGGTCATCTTGATTCTCGACGCCAGATTGAGCAACAGATCAACAGCTTGCATGCCCGATGTCTTGTCAACGAAAGCATCATGAACGCAGTTGTGCTCCCTAAGCGCATAACTCGGGTTGAGGAAACATTTCAGGCCAAACATGTCGTACAGAATCTGAGCGAACTCGAGGTCATAGTCATCGTTCTGCTCTTCTGACTCGTTTCGAAAGCGAAGGACTTCCGACTTTGCAAGCTTGAGGAAAATACGTTCTGATCCACCGCATATGCTTCGAGCTCCTAACACTTGATGCACAGCTCTCAAGAATTCAAACAGAGAATCATTGGGTTTCTCGGCTTTGTCAATGTTTTGTGCTAAGCTTTCGCGGTAAAGCTTGTACATCAGGGTCCATGATTGCAGTTGCAACTCCTGAAGAACCTTCTTGACAGCAATGAACGACTTGAGTGGAGCGCCATTGCTAGAAGAAGGTGTCTGCTTAGCGCCCACTTGAATTTCATCCTGTAGCATAGTCGAAGCATGCAGTACTTTTTGCAGGTCAATCAAGCAGCCGGTGGCATTTTGGAGGCGCTCATCATCCATGCAATCCAGAGCATCGGCATGAGAAATGATGGAGGCGCTGATCTTGCCGACCAGGTCGTTGATGAGACGCATGTACTTGAGCAATACCGTTTGGCGCTCATTCACAGATTTTTCAGAGTATGAAGTGGACTTGAGGTCTGACAAAAGAAGTCCAATAACACGAAAGTAGCAGCAGACCACCATGGGTTGGTAGTCGATGGATTCATATGCTTCACGAAGTCTCTGCCAAAGTGAAACTTGCATGCCGATGTTGCTGTTCTTCAGGAAGTTTAGCAGTTCCGAAGGAGTTGAGGTAGAGTTGGCAGGATCGTCGCCTTCATCAGGTTCGGGAACGCTGCTGATGTGCAAGTCTTGATGCAAGGTTTCTAAGAGTGGCTCGAGACCTTCAATTACCACGGTGGGATCATTTTGTGTAGGATCAAAGACCTTGGTGAAGAAGTCTTGAGTTGTCAATCTAGAGAGTTCTCTATCAATGGCTTCGATTGACATCTGCGGCATTACAGAGTTGTTGGGTAGATCGATGACTGTCTCGCCAACTGCCTCGAAGATAGATCTGAGTTCGGACCAACAAGCAATAACCTGTTCTTGTGAGATGTTGTCCGAGACACTGATGTGATGAGTGACGGTCCATAGATAGCGTAGATTGATCTCATCTCTCAAACTTGGTTTTTGTAGTAGACTAGTACGCAAATTCATTGCATCGCGTGCAAGATTGCCCCAGCGTTCAGCACGGTCCTCTTGAAGCTGCAGAGTTTCGGTGTCAACGCCACTGTTAGGTTCCTTGACAAGCGAGTACACATCCACATGTAGTTCGAAGAGAGTTTGTATGACCTCGATGAATGAAAGGGTATCGTCCAGCTGCTCAACTTTTGTGTCTGAAAGCAGGACCTTATCCCACTTCAATACAAAGTCGGACAGCGTTTCGAAGACAAACGCATCGGTCGTGACAAGGACTCGTACCAAAAGCGCCTTAGAGTCTTGCGGCCATGTGTGACCGATATAGCTGGATGTGCCAGCAGCCAGCTCAGGGCGCGTGAGGGAGCCATGGTCAGGGCTAAGAAATTGTATGACCCACTCGTAGAGTACATCGTTGATGTGAAGGAAGTTTGAATTTATCCGGGATGTGAAACGATCAAGCTCGGCGCGAAGATCCAGGTCAGGCTTGTCGACAGTCCGAGCCTGGGTGATAGGAGCAGAAGAGAAGCGACCACTCGGCTTGACATGAGCATCAGAGGTTGTGTCAAGGTCGCTGTTAGCATTAAGCAACATCCGTGCGCGTTCGTCCGAGTAGTCACTGAGAAAAGTGTACATGTCCACACAGGCAAGATCCACACCTTGAGGCTTCGCATCACTGTCACCCGCAGCTTCGCGCAAGTCTTTGCGGACGTTAGGAGAGACGGCAAATTTGGGCAATTGTACCTGCCCGAAAAGCTCGTCCAGCGACTCAAAAAGCTGGTTGTCGACGTAATCCAAGTCTGCCAAAGCATCATCTGCTTGAGCAGGATCCACCATGGTGTCGTCTTCGAGCTGGCTCTGATCAACGATCGACTCTCTGGCACGCAGGCGCTTGCTCTTTGACCTTGCACCTTCAGCAGAAATGCCATCAATGAGACCAGCAGCGTCACTTGAGCGTTTGCGAGTGGGCAAAACGGTGACAGAAGGCGCTCGAGGAGTTTCTTCTGTGTTTTCAGAATCCTTGAAAGCAGGCGGAGGAACAGTGGGTTGACCACCATCCATGCCAGGAAATTGAGCGTCAACCAACGAAGACATGGCAGGCGACAGCGCCGATGTTTGACAAGGCGATGGCTGATCAGGCTCAATCAGCTCGACATCCGGAGATTGGCGATCCGAGTTGAAAGAGATACCAAGGCCAGGGAGAGCCGATGTAGTGCCTACCTGTTCAGCGAGATAGTGACGTAGCAGGATGTCGCCCAAATCGTGCCATGACTTGGGTTCACTGAGCACACATCGAAGTGCGTGGTGCGACGAGACAGACGATACAGGATGTTCTGTCTGGTAGTTGTGGATAACAGAGTAATTGGCCAGCTTCTGCTTGAGCATGCTAGACAGCTGACGGCGCTTCATGGTTGACAAGGGGGCTTGCAAGACGGAAAGCTCATCTTGCAGCTTGGCGACGAGTTCTCTTAATTGTTGGCCAGCCAGTGTTTCGGAGATGCCAGGGATGGATAGCACAGAGTCTAGACCTTGAGCATCATCGTCCAGCACAGCTTCGAGACAAAAGCGAGCGATGCGATGGCTGCCGAGCATTTCTCCAACAGCAGCGGAGCGTCTCCACAAGTCCAGGTCCGAGTCATCCTTGTCTATAGCCTCGACAAAGCACTCGAGAGCAGCAGCAGAAGCCTTGAGGATGTGTTTGGTATTGAGCTCAACATGTTGTGTCGAATGTAGCAGTTCGTATTGCAGAGACTCGAGTAGAAATTGACCGTGATTCTTGTAGGCGAGATGGATGATTTGAGGCAGAGTACTAGGTGCGTTCTCTCCACTCGGCACAACGTGGTCTTGGTGGGGTGAATAGTAGTAGTCGTCAGTTTCTGGTTGTGGATCATAAAGTTCTAGGCGTTTGAGTTCCTGTTGCGACTCTGGGTATTTAAAAATGTCTGATTCGAAGAGGGCGCGATATGCTTCAGCAGCCTGGGCGTAGGAAGGAGGGCCATCCGAGTGGAACTTCAGGGCAGTCTGGTATAGCTTGAGAGCTTCTTCAATCTGGATTTCCTTGGTGTCGTCGATTTCGATGTCTTCTTCATCGTCGGATTCGAGGTTGAGAGCTTTGAAGGTGGCCATGGCGAGTGATGGCAGGCCGGAGTGGCCACTTGATGGTCGCGAATGCCTCACGGTCCGGCATGCGATGTTGTGTGCAGAAGGAGAAGGCGCGCAAACACGAGCTTCCACACAGAAATCAAGGTGCTTGTTGCGGAAGGAGCGTCTGCGTCAGGGCCAAATCGGGCTGCGTCTTGCCCGCGGGGACGCCAAGATGGAGATGCTGGCGCGCGTTCATTGAACAACAAGACCAACCACCTGCTTGCAACGTACGACCACACACAAGGAAGGTGCAAGAAGAGGAAGGTGCCATCTCGTTTGCTGTCGTCTTCGTTCTGAACAATTGGCGCATGCTTCAACCAGCACACGCAGGCAAGCGACAATGATCCAAACAGCTGTCCCCGAGTCCGTCACCACCTCCTTCAAGTCCGCACTACTTGACTGACAACATCACACAGAATCTTCGAGGATGACTCGACTTCGGTGGTAGAGATCCGCACAGAAAACTTGCAGGCTCTACGGGAATTGGGCCCGCCGGATCTGGTGCACCTCGTCAAGCAGCCCGTCAAGTCGACCAGCAAGCAGGTACCATGCAATGCGCCCAAGCCCCTCGAACCTCGTCACGACTGACCACGCCCTTGTCATAGGTCGGAGTCTACCACCACGTTACCGGTACCGATGCCTCGTCGTCAGCCAGTCTCGCAGCCTACATCAACACGCTCGTCTACTCTCCACACGACAAGACCAACAAGGTCACCTCCGGTCTTTACTGCTGCTACAATGCCTTTTCCCGTCTCGACATGCGCGTCCAAGTCCAGATCCCTGGTACCGTAGAAAGCTACTGCGTCAACGAGCGTGGTGACAAGCTCGAGGCTTCCGAAGAACACTGGCTGGAAACCTATCTGTGCAGCGTCCTGCGCGCCTACTCGTACGCCGATGACGGCTCGGGTGACACCATCAAGAAGATCGTAGGCGTCCGTCGCTTCAACCCCATCACAAACACCGAGGCCGAGCACAAGTTCCTGGATGCCGCCGAGCGCCTGTTCTTTGCTGGTGAGCCTCAGCTATCCAAAATCCCCTCGACAAGACACTGACTCAATCCACAGGCTGGCAACTCGGCTCCGACCCCGAGATTCAAGTACCCAACCTCGTATCGAACCATCTCGCCACTGGCCTCCTAGACTACATCCGCACTACTGGCCGCTACACCTCAGGAATCAACCTCTTTGAGAAGCTGTGCACCCGCGACCCCGAGATCTCATCTCTCCTCGCCCGTGTCTACATCATGGGAGACGAAGAAGTCAAGGCTGTACAACTGCTACGCGAAGCCATCCACCAGATGCCCATGGACTACCCCTTGCTCGACTGCCAGGCCGAATATTGTTTGTCCAAGGGCAGGAGCGACTTGGCTCTGGAGATTGCGAAGCGAAGCGTCATTTCAGCCCCGAGCGAATTTGCTACCTGGGCGAGACTGGCCGAAGTCTACATCAGCCTCGAGCAGTGGGATATGGCTCTATTGACCCTCAACTCGTGCCCGATGTTCACCTACCAGGATAAAGACTCACCACGCATGCCCGAACCCGCTCGCGTCTCTCTTCCACTTGCGCCAGAAGCCATGTGCGACGAGATCGACGACTCTAACACCATGGGAGAAGAACTCGTTCATCCCAACCTGCGTAGGTTGAGCGCTGCTAACTACAAGGGCACTTTCCAAAAAGCATACTCTCTGTTGACTGAGGTTACCAAGCGTATTGGCTGGGACCATCTTCTCAAGATCCGTAGTCAGGTTTTTGTTATGGAAGAAGAGTACCGCCACGAGAGACAGGCCGTTGTCCAGCAGGAAGCCCATTCACGCAGCGCTAGTACCACTGCTCTGCGGAGTCCTGCTGCTACTGACGACCGACCATCGACTGCTGGTTCAGTTTTCACCAACGGCGACACCCCGCCGGCCTCTGCTTCCTTGGGAGACGATGTGTCCAAGCCACAACACACAGTCACCGCTGTCCCCTCCATGGAAACTCCTGATCCTCAGCCCCCGGCGGTTGATCCGCAACACCAACAATACACACAGTTCCAGCACAAGCGTCTTTGTGAGCGCTGGCTGGATAATCTCTTCATGGTTTTGTACGAGGATTTGCGCATCTACACAATCTGGAGGACGGAAGCTCAGCAATACAAGTCGCAACAACTCGCTTACAAGAAGTCGGCCGACGAGTGGGAGATCCTGGGTGAGCTTGCAGATCGCCTGCACAGACCCGATGATGCAGCAGAAGCATGGGAAGCTTGCCTCAACATGCGCTTCTCGCCAAAGGCCATGCGCGGTATCCTCTCTGCATATGAGAGGTACGGTGACGTGCGCGGAGAGTTGGGTGCTCTGATCAGACTCATCGCTTGGCAATACAAGTGGTACTCAGAGGTAAGGTCAATTCTCAGGTTTGTAGCCGGATGATACTGACAATCATATCCAGTTCTCACCATCTTTGGTCCATGTCATCCGAAAATTGATCGAGGAGGAGGGCGCCGTCAAGGTCAGGAGTATTATCCAGGCGACATCCCTACCTCAACATATCTTGGACTTGACACATCAATACGCTGGTCTGTGTGCGGCCTTTAGGAGTAGCGGAAGCGAGGCTTGATGTTTTACAATGAGGATACCCTTTGTTTATCGACGCGTACTAAAGCATTTTCATTATCTCCAAATGGAAAAATAAGCAGCGAATTATCGTGCTGCTTCTCATGCCAGCACAAATCAATCCGTCATTTTCTTTTTTGCACTCATCCCAATATCCGATTTATCAAATGCGGTCAGATGTTCGTCTCGGAAAGGAGAATTCATGTGAGTTACCATGCAGGATGACATGTCGGCAGATTATGGTAGTGAGCAACGTGCTACAGCCGAGCTACAAATGCAAGGACGGAACACATCTTTGACATGTGTCCTCGAAAATCATCCATATTGACGCATGTTCTTATCGAAGTGTTTGCAGATACATCGTCAAGCTGTCCGAGGAGCAGGTTGCCGTGATCTCGCTTGACATGTCGCGTCTCCGATTCCTTACGCGAGCCTCTCTTTAGAAATTTACATATCGTTCCTGTTCCGCACTTTCACGTCGAGGTGCTGCTTTGACCAATGAGATTTTGCTTTCATTCCGCACATGCTAATCAGACGTCCGAACACACGCTCTCTGATCTTTCGCTCAAGTTTCACGACACCAGATCTTCTCACACGACGCATTATGGAGCGTCGACGTGCCCGGTCAGGTGTCTATCAGCAGACTTCGGAGCTCCCGGGACGGCCTCAGACCAAGGCTCAGATGACGACTTGGCTAGATGATCGATCGGACAATCTAATCGTACGCGAACCGCTGAACACCATCTTGACACTTTTGACAATCATCCGCCCTCTACGAAGGAGGCTTGAACGATGGATCCAAAGATCAAACTTACAAGAAAACCGGTTCGTATAAGTATGTATAAGCGATGGGTTTGATCTTTGGTTCACAATGAGACATGGAGAAGCGCTACGAAACGGCTGCTAGTCCACACGCCTGCCCGTTATACGTCCGGAACATCACAGGGGTTCATACAAAAGACATGGTCAATAATATAGCAGAAGTTATGCGCGACTGCCGTCGCGTCTCCCGCAGCATCCGCGAGTCGTGTCTCATGCGAAATGATCGAGACCCTTTTCTTATACACAATATCCACCCCCTTGCCGCTGTAAGCGAGAGACACATAACGCGATGGATCATGGTCGGCAGATAACACTCTCAGACGCCACCTGCAGCAACGCAGCAAGCAGCGCGTGCGGCGGCTCGGTCTTCTCGGCTGCCATGCGGTCCATGCCATACCCTTGGTTTTGTCCTGGCTCCTGACACAGTGACAGCACTCTGATCGTGTCTGCTTGCACTGATCCTCCCTTCTCCACACAACGCAGCAGCACCTAGCATATGCATCGTCGCAAGCTTGCCATATTAGTTTAATATATGTTCGCTAGGGAACGTGCATCCGGCTTTGCAGCCAATGACAAGCGAGACCTTAGCGCCATTTCAACAACAAGAAACCCTTCGCTCCCCAGCCTGCATACGATAGCGTGCCTCTGAGGTGGAAACGCTCCTCTCTCTTCCTGATCGCCTGCGACGCTGACACCTGTTTCTCACGTTTTGGCCTGGGCAATTCTTAGCTTGCTCGGTGTTTGAAGGTCTGGCTGCTCTCGAATCCCGATGAATTGGTGACATGGTCCCACTTTCGCTTGATACTCAACTAGGGCTCCTTGTTCCTCCAAGCCGGGAAAACATATTGAGCAAGACGGGACGAGGCGTGGCCCATATGAGCAAATATTATAGCGTGCAAAGGTTTTGTGAAAATCCCTGGACCGAGCAGCTTTCGTCAATCAACATTCTACCCGAAGGGAACAAGTCCCCGCTTAGCAATAATGCATTACTTCTAGCAAGTGATCCCTCCCTTTTCCGGCGCTTTCGTCTGAGTTTCACCACCTTGACGCTGGATCTTCTTCGTCTGGCACATTCGTACGAACGTCTTTGTTGGATACTTTGGATTACCCCGGCTGCTGGATACCAGGTTCCCAAGTGATAAACAGAACCCAGACTGCACGCCGCAGGTTACAAGCTTGACTCCGAGAACCGCTGCTTCGGGACCTGTCTGGTTTCTGCCTTCTGGCTCTTGCATTTTCCAACTATGGCAAGCACACCTCATGACTTCATGTCATCACCCCTGTGGTCTCTAGATTCTTTCGCCACTATACTTGTCTCACATTACCTGCTTGTTGTTTTCACCACTTTCGCTCTCGGATATGTGGTGTATCAACGCTTTTTCGCGCCCCTGGCTGGTGTACCTGGACCTTTCTGGGCGAGCTTAGGAAAGGGATGGTTGATAGTCAGAGCGAAGAAAGGAGACTTGCATAGGGAGTTGATACGGTTACATGAGCTGCATGGACCGCTTGTGAGAGTTGCGCCTAGGGAAGTGTAAGTAATGATGGATTCCTCTCTTTCTTGTCCATGTCAAGATCGTCTGCACTGCAAAAAGATCAATAGTCGAGAGCATGATAGTCGTCGTCAGCCCCGTCACCTCGTGTCGTAGCAGAATTTGCCCTTGATCTTATACGTTTCTATGATTGTTTTCTACCTTTGCTCTCCCCACCAACTCTCATCCGTCTTTCGATCTGCACTTCGCAGAATGTTTATCATGTCCTAACATCCTTCTCTTCATCCAGGAGCGTAGCAGATCTCGACGGCATCAAGATGATCTACGGCGCCGGCTCCCAATTCCACAAATCAAATTGGTATTCTGTTCTCAAAGGCCGTCGCACCTTCGACCCTTTCGCCGAACAAGACCCCCACGTCCACGCCGCACAAAAGAAACTCGTCATCCGTCCTTACGCCATGGAAACCCTCAAAGACCTCGAACCCTACGTCGACTCCACAGTGTATCATTTCATAACCCGCATGCGCGAAAAAATGACACAGCAGATCGATCTCGGCAAGTGGTTTCAGCTTTTTGCTTTTGATGTCATTGGCGAAATCACCTTTTCCAAACGCTTTGGCTTTATGGATACGGAACACGATGATGGCAGTCTCAAGTCTGTGGAAAGTACTTTGGCTTCTGCGGCTTGGCTCGGTCACATCCCTTGGCTATTCTGGACTCACGATTACCTAAAGCCGTATATTGGGAATTGGCTGGGTGTTACCAACCGCACTGGTAGTCTCATGCAACGCGCTTTAAAGGAGGTAGAAGAACGAAAAGTACGCGGCACAGACCGTAATGACTTCTTGGAAAAGTTCTTTCGGTTGCAGAGGGAGAAACCTGATCAAGTTACTGATGTTGCGGTGATCAGTATGGCTGCTGCTAATATTACTGCGGGCTCGGATACTACTGCTATTTCGTTAAGGAGTATTATCTATCACCTTTTGCAGAACCCTCAACATCTGGCTACACTGAGACAGGAAATCGAAACAGCGGAAAGGGAACATAGGTTAAGCGACCCAGTTACCATGGAGGAAGCAGACCGTATGCCTTTTCTTCAAGCCACCATCCTTGAAGGTCTACGCATCCACTCCCCCATCGGAGGTCTGCTATCCCGCATCGTACCTCCCGGCGGCACTGTCATCGCCAACCGCTTCATCCCTGCTGGTCACGTCGTAGGCACCTGTGCCTGGGTCATAAACTGCAACAAAGAAATCTTCGGTGCCGACGCTGATTCCTTTAACCCCCACCGCTGGCTCAAAGGCAACAAATCCGAGATGCAACGCTACTTCTTAACTTTTGGAGGAGCCAGTCGCATGTGTTTTGGCAAGAATATCGCGTTTATGGAGATGACCAAGATGGTACCTACCTTCCTCAGGCATTTTGATGTGGAGCTAGTACATCCGGAACGGCCGTTGGTTGAAAAGAATTAGTAAGTTTTGAATGAGAGAAGGAATGCGGAATTGGGAGAGTTTATGCTGACAATCTCGATAGCTTTTTCGTTATTCAGGAGGGACTTGTGGTTAATCTCAAGCCTAGAGATGGAAACACAGAAGAGAAACAAGTAAATGGAGGTGCAGAGAAGGAAAGTAATGGATATTAGACCTGTGGACTGGACTTTTTGTGTCCTTTTATTCTTTTGTTTAGTTGAGAGATACACTTGCTGCTTATATGTCGCAGCTCAGATCTAGCTTTTTTCTGTTCAAGACTCACCAAATCAAAACTCTTGCGATTTTGACATCTCTTGGTTCGAACACTTCGAAAGGACAAGGATGCGCACTTGCGGGAGATTTGAGGAAGAGTATGCTTTCCATATGGAGAATATTGCTTTGCACCAGAACACCCTTCACTCGACGTCCCAGTCCACGTGTCTGGAGTGAAAGAGGCTGTCAGCCACGATAGTGTACATATGCTTTGTATCCTGTTCGGGCTGATAGCGTCCGTGATCTGGCTTGCTCTTTGTGTCTGTCCGAGTCAGTAGTAAGCACCTTGTCACTATTAATACCACTGATGGCGAATCTGTGCTCGTGCTCGGCCTTTCGTGCTCGTGCTGAACTCTACACAGCACAGTATTCGGACTACTATGATAAGGTTTGGTGCGCGCCGTCCGCCACGGACCGACACCCGTTCCTCCACCACTCATGGCGTAAAAACATTCTGCCTTCTTCAAACACACGCATCAGCCTTCGACCTTCGCGATGGCTTCAATCTTCAAATGCGAACTCATCGGAGTTTCTGATGGAATGACTGTTTTGGGTGCCTCTGATCCCGAACAGGACTTATGAGGATCGCTTGATCTGCAGTGTAGCGAGTATTGCATATCGGGGAAAAGTGGCTTGCGCAAACCTGCAGCTCAACACTTTCTGTGAAGCTGCAGTCTTTGCAGCACCAGCGCACATTCATCAACTCTTTTCCGCTCTTTTTTCAGGGTGTCTGCTGTGTTTCGCGGCGACTTGGAGACTTGTTAGGGAGTCATGAATGCAGTTTCAGGCCCACTCTCCCGACTCGGGTGAGTTGAGAGTGGGAGAAACGTCAGCAAGAGTAAGTTGTTCGATCTTTCTCGCAAGTGGGTTGCCTCGAGGCTTGACTGTGCAGGAGTTGTTCTTCTTATATTGCCCAGACTCGGTGTTGAGCACGCGATGGATCGAGAATGGTAAGCCCTTTTCTCATCACTGAGTAAGTTGGCTGCAATGTTGCCGTTTGTTGCTGACAGGTACGTACTCGATGCGTTCGGAGTACACTTTTTCCTTGACCATTGTTCACTTCTGGGTCTTACAAGCCTGAGGATACCTCCAGAAAAAGTAATTCCAGGCTCTAGCCTTAGATCTTGGTGATGGTTGCGGAGAATTTCAGCCGCACGATACGCAACAAAGACAAGGCGGCCGGGATGGTGGTCCCAAGGCTGCATTTTTGGGGCCGCAAAGCAGTGACAAGTGAAGCACATTGCGACACACTCACAGCAACCAATCTTTGATTAACAGATGTAACTAATTCCGATCGAAACGGAAAACCACATAAAGCCGCAGCTGATCCTTCCCAAACAACTTTGTCGTGTTTCACCAACTCCTCCGCTCGCTTTTTGTGCATGAAGCAAGAACGAGGCTTGCAGCAACTTCCTTCCAAAGATCCCGTTCAACATCCTTTTACACATTGACAAGCTAGAGGGAAGGAACGCAGCAAACTAATCCTAGCAAGAGTCAGCTATGGACTCTGAACAGACACAGCCTCTTCATTCACCGCCTCAAGCTATCGTAACACCTTCGCCTGCTTTGTCGCAAGCTTCTACGATCTTTGATTCTACACCCCGTCCCCCACGCCAAAGAGCTACATTCGCTCGACTGGCTTCTGTCGATGATGGACAATACACAGTGATCAAAACTCACGAGGACGACATCACGGAAGCTTCACCCTACAATGACGACGACAGTACATCCAAAGTTAACGGACTAGGCATCAATGTCGACAAAGAGGATTCGGCTGATCTCAAGAAGGGGTTCGGGGTCAATGAACACGAGTTGCCCATGTGGAGTCCTAGGTCCGCCATCAAGGCCTCGGCGTTCAGTTCCCAGACCAGTTTTCCGCAGGGTACGGCAAGTGAGTATGACGCACACCGTCTTCGCAATCGTCGCAGCTTTGCGGAATCTTTGAAGGCAGTCTATGATGGTGAGTTCTTTCGAGATTTCCATGAACGAGGAGGGCAGAATATTTGCAATGGGTTGAAACTGACTGGCAACACAGACTTTGGGCCGACGGACACTTGTGCTGCTCATCAACACTTTCACCACAATCGAAGGAACTGGCTCTCGGTGACAATACTGGTCTTGGCTTTGTACTCTACGGTCATGTCTGCTATCTTCCTCATCATAGCGTTGCGCGGACCGCGATACAACTGGATCCGGAAGGGTGGGAGGATGACGCCCTACATTGCAGACCTTCTGACCGCTGTACTCGCCAAAACCATTGAACTGTCATTTGCGACCGTCTTTGTTTCCTTCCTGGGGCAAGTCCTTTCACGTAGAGCTTTCATGAAGGATCAAGGCCGCGGTATCACGCTTGCAGAAATGGACATGCGTAGTTGGGTCATGCAGCCTGGAACCATGATCACGCACTTCGAGGCCCTCAAGTCCAGTATCCTGTCTTTTCTTGGTGTGCTGTCACTGGTCGCTGCTGTTGTAGCTATGCTGTACACCACAGCTTCCGAGTCACTCGTGCAACCATACCTTCGCTACGGACCCTGGGAGCGTGGGTCCTTGCAAGGACTTGTCAAAACCACCTGGGCCAATACGAAATACCTAGGAGCAAACTGTGGAACGCCAATCAAGGAGACAGAAGATGACCTTACAGGTAATACTTGTCTCCAAATCCAATATGCTGCGCACAGCTACTACAACTATCAACGCTACATCTCCGACTGGTCGACTATCTCGAAAAATGGCAATGGAACCAGTGATCCTGTTCATCGCCCAAAAGGCTTTGCAATGATATTTGAGAATACCACGGTCACGGCGCCCTGGATCGATTTGGAGTACAGTGACGTTCAAACGAACTCGGACAACCATCAGAGAATCATCAATAACGTGACACTTGCCTTGCCGCATGCTGGTGTGCCTGGAGCAGCCTGGAACTCGGTTAATAATATTTTACAGCCTGAGGTACGTACACTAGATACTTTCATAGCATACTGGTACTAACAATCGAACAGGATCTGGATGGCCAGGGCGTATATCAACTCCAGGCTTCTGTTCCGTCTCCAGCAGTCAACGTTCTATGTGCGCAGATGACAAAAGAAGAGGTCACGCCGATCGTGTACACTGAATGGAACAACAACACTCTCAACGCTACACAATGGCCCACTGGAGCACAACTAGCTTGGTATCAACCCGGATATGAGCTCAGCGGCACGTACCTTAACAAGACGGTAGTCGACGATGTATTCGGGTGGGGAGAAAAGTACCAGACTTCACCTCCAGTATTCCCAAAGCTGCCTGTGAGTTACAACACTGTAATGAACCACACCGGAGTCTATGGCAGAAAAGCAATCTACCTGCTCGGAAGCGATATCACGGGCAACTACTCCCTCTGCTCCATCAAAGTGTTCTCAACTCCCTTCTGCTCGACTGAATATAATGCATCAGTAGTAGGCGCAACTCTGGAAGCAAAGTGCGACAATTCCAAAACAGCAAACCTCACAAATCCCATGCGCTACATCGACAGCCTCACAAATGCCACATCGGGAAACGGCACCATCAACACAGACTGGGTCGAGATGGCCCAAGAATGGTCTAATTCTCTCTCCCTCAATGACGGCATTATAGACGGCCAAGCAGCCAACGAACGCCTCCTTACCGAACTCATCCTCTCTACACGCTCCTTACCTACCGATCGCCCCAGTATCGCTGAAGCACTAGCAGTCCTGGCGAGCTCTACCCTCTTGATGTCCTGGCAAGACGCCCCCTTCGTTCAATTCTGGAATTACTCGAGTACATCGCTTGAACCTGGTCAACCGCAATTCTTCAATACTAGTCTCCGAGCCCAAGAGTATGCTTCTGGTGGATCGGGCGAGCCGGGCACTCATGCGTTTTATGTCGTGCTGTTTGCTATCTTTATCATCAATGTCATTTGTCTGGTATACTTTATCAGTCAAAATGGCTTGGTGACGGATTTCTCGGAACCGCTGAATTTGTTCAGTTTGGCGGTCAACAGCCCGCCGAGTGACTTGATGGCGGGAGCTTGTGGGGGTGGCCCGAAAGGAGAACAATATAGGGGCCGATGGTTCGTCAATGCGGCTGGTGAACACCTTTTCATGGAGAACAAGATGGATGGCAGGGAAGTCGGCGATGAGGATTTGAGAAGGTTGCAGGGACATGGATTGAAAACGAGTGGACTGGGCCCCTTGAGCCCTGTGAGAGCAGCATATGAGAAGATGAGCCGACGGAAGAGTTGGTTCTGATCAAGCACCGCTTTTGTAAGATAGTCGGCTTCCATTGGGAGGACAAGGTATGTATGTTCATCCCACCAAGATTTTGCTGCCAAAACCACAAAGAGATCTGCTGAAGCGAAAATTATGCGTCGAGAACCTCAAGCCGCCGTAGGTTCTCAACTCTGTCAAGTGGAAGTTCATCGTGGAGAATGACATCGCGGAGACAATTTGCTCTGCATAAGGAAGTTGTCAATCAGAGTCTCTTTGCAAAATCAACCCAGATCAAAATGGCTACAAATATTTGCCATATTCACCTTTAACTATAGGCCCAACGATAATCGGCTACTCGACAAGGATGATACGATGCTTGCGCTGAATGAGCGCGAGAATCCACACGCCGGTGCAACGTTTGAAGAACAATCATCAGAACCTGAGGTTTCTGCTACTTTCGTTTGGATGGTAAATTACTGCTGAGCTCAATTCTCCATAAGAAGATGTCGGTGGTAGGGCTTGTATGACTCATCCTCGTGTTGGTTGACGTCAGTCGTACCCGAGGCTTCTGCTTCGCTCTTCGAGACACCCATACAAGACCAACATACAGAGAATTAACAGCTGTAAAAGATTCCTGGCCGCTAATGACAAACAAGATCGATTTCAAGCCCATTCACGTCGGTGCTGACGCACTTGCTCACTTCGGGCTCGACAAGGATTATCGCAATTTCAACCACGGTAAAACGCCGTTTCCTTGATTATACTGATGAGTTGGCTGAGAACAAACCACTGATCTGATCAACCACAGGCGCGTACGGCACTTATCCCATTGAGGTGCGAGATGTCCTGTTCAAGACTCTGCTTGATGGGGAGTTCCGTCCATGCGACTTTGTCAACCACGAGCAGCCGAAAGCGCTGCAATACCAGAGATCAATCATTGCGAAATACCTCAACGCGCCTATAGAGTCTTGCGTCTTTGTGCAGAACGCAACGATGGCATTCAACATCGTCTTGCGCAACTTGTCGTTCGAACAAGGAGATTGCATTCTATACTTTCCCACGACATTTGAGGCTTGCAAGAATACAATCAAGCATGTAGTTGAGACATCTCCGGCGACAGCAGTCATGGTGGAGTCATCTCTCAGATCTGAGGATGTGTGCGAAGCTTTGAATCGGACTATCGTGAATCTCAAAAATTCAGGCCTGAGACCCAAAATGTGTATCATAGACACGTTATCATCTTTCCCTGGAATCAGGATGCCTTTCGAATCGCTGGTCCGAATATGCAAAGGTCACGATGTACTATCTTACGTGGACGGAGCTCATGGTATTGGCCACATCCCACTGGACACGACTGAGTTGGATGCCGACTTTCTGGCTTCAAATTGCCATAAGTGGTTGTATGTGCCTCGAAAGTGCGCTGTGTTATACGTTCCAAAACGCAACCATGCGTTGATCAGATCAGGTCTTCCCACTGGTTCAGTCCTCGACGCCGAAAATTGTGACACCCCTTCTCCTTTGGCAGCGAAATTTGGCGGCCTGAGTAATCTTGATGGCAACAGCTGTTTGTGCGTGAGCGCAGCGATCAATTTCAGGACAAGAGTAATTTGGCAAGACTTGCGTGGTGAGGAAGCCATCTATGCGTACCTACACGAACTAGCTGTCAAAGGGTCAATCATCATATCTGAAGCTCTGGGTGGCATGGATGTCTTTGAGGAGACTTATGGCATATCAACTCGCTGCGGTTTCGCCAATGTCAGACTGCCTCTAGACTTCCAACAAATCGCCAAAGGAGATATGGCGCTCGCCAAAGAATGCTCACAATGGATGATGAGCACGCTCATCGACAGATACAACACATCGTTGTTAGTTGCAACGTATGATGGCTCTTGGTGGGCACGGATCAGCGCTCAGATTTATCTTGATCTGGACGACTTTGTTTGGTTGGGAGGCAAGTTAAAGATGTTGTGTGATGAGGTGCGACAGAAAGACTGGCAATACATTTAGGAGTTCCTCTTGTCTTCAGGTCTTTTGGTGCATCTGGCAATCAGAGCTTGTTTGTGGACCCGGCTGGGATGGCTAGAAGCGGCATAACAAGAGATCTTCTGGCTTGCCATTTTGGAGGAACAGTCGTTGCAAGCTTTAATCCCGACAATCTGGTATACGGAGTTAATTTCGGCAAAAAAGGGTGCACGGCCGTACACAAGCAATTGCTTGACTATATACTCACGCTTGTCGCTCCATCACTCTCTAACCATCTGCTTAGCAATCTTCGCAGCCACTTTCTTGCTTAGAAAGCAGATAGTACCTGATTTGCTACCACAACATTTGAGGGATGCGCTTGTCACGCATCTGAGACGTTGACACCCACTGCCCAGTTCCATGGGATGCTTAGCAATCATGTTGAGAAGTTGAGCATTCTGTTCAGTTCCTTGCGATATTGTCATGAGTACAAGAACAATTGCGGTGGACCTGGTTCTGGAGAATATACACATTCTTCTCTGTCTTAATCATACAAAATACAAGAGCCAGATTCTCGCTGGGATTGCTCTTACTCTCGTCCATACAATGTCTTCAACTATAACATGTCCAGACAAGTCCATTGCCTCTGCTGAACTTATGAACGATCCAGAGAAGGCTGCTTCAGACCTTGAGCATGTTACGCCCGAACCTACTGGCTCGACAAGAGCTATTCACGGCATCAAGGCAAGTACACGCAGGATGTGCTCGGCTGCCATAGCAAAGCTCGCAGCATTGTCTGATCAATACTGACTTCATGTAGTGGTTTCTGGTAGTCGTCTCTGTGCTGTTCTCCATGTTCATGTACTCTCTCGATGGCACCATTGTCGCTGATCTCATCCCATCCATCGTCAACGAATTTGACAGCGTTCCACTCCTCCCCTGGCTTTCGGTCGGCTTCATGGTTGGCAGTATCGTTACTGTTCTTCCTCTCGGCAAGCTGTTCAGCAAGTACAATGCCAAGTGGTTGTATGTCATCTCGGTTGTACTGTTCCTCGCATCTTCTGCTCTGTGCGGCGCTGCTCCCACTATGAGTGCCATGATCGTTGGCCGGGTTTTTCTTGGCATGTCTGGCAATGGCATTTACTTCGGCATCATGACATTGCTTTCGGTTTATACTGATGATAAAGAACGACCAATGTATCTGAGCTTGGTGGGTTTGGTTTGGGGTGTTGGCACAGTCCTTGGACCAGTTGTCGGTGGAGGTTTCGACAAGGTCAGTTGGCGCTGGGCCTTCTACTTGAACCTCATCATCGGTGGCGTCTTTGCACCTGTCTACCTCTTCATGCTTCCGTCCTTTGACCCTCAACCCAAGACTGTTTCACTCTCCGGTCGAGCAAAAAACTTCGATTTTGTGGGCGCCGCACTGTCCATTGCATCCATTCTATGCCTGGTGATGGCTATCAACTTCGGCAACGCCTTATACGCGTGGAACAGCGGACAGATCATTTCGATGTTTGTCCTTTCGTCCATACTTCTGGTTGTCTTCGCAGTGCAGCAGAAGTTTGCGTGGTTCACCACCAAAGCAGAGCGCATGTTCCCTGCTCACCTCATCAGGAACAAGGAGGCTAACCTGCTGTTCATCTGTGCCGCGTGTGCCAACACAGCAGGGTTTTTGCCTATCTACTACCTTCCTGTGTATTTCCAGTTCTCGCGTGGTGATGATGCATCGGAGGCGGCTGTTCGTCTGCTTCCCCTCATCACCATTCTCAGTGTCACTATCATTGCCAATGGCTACTTGATGAGTAATCTCGGGTACTACCAACCCTGGTACATCTGTGGAGCCGCTCTGGCTCTGATCGGCAATGTGCTTGCATCCCGTATCAACATCCACACCAGCGTCGCCGCCATCTATGGCTATGAAGTTTTGATTGCACTTGGCAGTGGTGCCTTCATCCAAGCTGGCTATGCGACCATCCAGACCGTGGTCTCTGCTGACGACACCTCGTATGGAATCGCTTACATGATGCTTGCCCAATTCACTGGCATTGTCATGGGATTGTCCATCGGAGGCGCCATCTTCATCAATGAGGCTCTGAAATCTTTGAAGGCTTTGTTGCCTGTGTTGCCGGAAGCTCAACTGAGGAGCGTCATCAGTGGTACTTCTTCTGACGCGATCAGCAAGATCCCCGTTGAGTTGCGTGAGCAAGCTATTTCTGCTGTGGTCAACAGTCTACGCAAGATGTGAGTCCAGCTTTCTTGCACCGCCTTGATAGTGCGTCCAACTGACTTGATTTCAGTTTCATTCCCTCGTACGTTGCGGCTGCCGTGGCACTGGTCACTGCTGTATTTCTAAAGGTAAGATACAAGTGTTCACCCATCATTGATGTGTTCCTGGAGGAGCCTCAAGCTAACAGTGGTGGATGAACAGAGACATAGGGCTTTCCACTCTCAACGTGGAAGCTAACAGTTTGAGCGAAACTATTGAAAATTATGCCAGTGGGGGAACTTCATTTCGATCCTTTACATAACCCAGATGTTTGAACAGACCTTCGTTTGGCTCGACTGGATAACTTGAATGCATGAGTACGACTCTCTCGAGGAACCCAGTATCGCTCTTGATGGCCTTCCACCAAGCAAGGGACCTCGGTGCAATAGCAGAAAATTCAGATAGTCAAACCAAAACCAACAGCGAAACCAATTCGAAAGCGGTTGAGGAGTCTCCGTCCTTGTCCATGGTCCTGTTTGGATACAAGATCTCCTATTGGATCTGACAGACCTGGCCGCCGCATTGTGGGTCTCCAGCCTCTGCTGGAGAACGCGGACCCGAGAATCTTCTGCCACATTTGTTGTTGAAGTAGACATGCTAGTGGTCAATTTGTCAGCACAGCACCCAGACAGATATATGGGGATGGCATTTTTACGTACCTAAGCATACCAGCGGTAGTTGTCGGCGTTGATAACCGCGCGTGTAGGATGATCTTCCTTGAATTGGCGGACCGTGAGGGGACCGTATGCTCGATCTATGATGGGCTCACCAATGCTGGTAGTGACGAGAATATCAGTAAAGTCCATTGGAAGGAAGGATATTGATGATCAAAACTTACGCGGGGACTGCAACGGGTCGGAAGTGCATGAATTCATGCAAGACGACTCCACCCAGACTGGACATGCGTGAAGTGACTGTGTCGCCAAGGTCATCGCAATTGATATCATCGAGATCCGGATATGCCCAGGCCTTGTCACAGAACACGATCTTCGCTGTTTTCCAGGTAACTTGGTCGGGAATCAGTATTGCGACTACGTTGGGATTGTTTTCCATTTCTGCTGCACATTCTCCGGTCTCATCGAGATTGTCGAACACAAGGTAGCGCATGACTTCGTTTGCGGTGTCAGCAGGATCAGGTGCCACAATATTCCTGAAGACATTGAGCACCCTGTCGTGATCGTCAGGGCCATCGAAGTAAGCGTCGAAGACCAACTCGAATAGCGGTGCAGTTAGGACGTTTCTCATCATCCAAACAGCATCTTCGAATGCCGATTTGACCCGCTCGAGGCGGTCGGGATCATTTTCATAGCCGATGAAGGATGGAAACCATCGCTTGACCAGTGCGGCATTGGTGGAGGCTACGGCAGAGCGTCTCAAGCATCTATCAGCAAGTGTGTATCGTGTACAGAGAAGATTGATGACTTACTCATCGATGATAGGGCTGCCAGCGGAGCACTGCCAGAAAGTGGCCAGAAGCAAGCAGATAAGAACTCTGAGATTGATCGAGAGAAACATGATATTATGATTTCTGTGATGTTTCGAAAGTGTTTGAGTTTGATGATTGAAGGAGGTGAGTTGGTGCAGACTGAGAGTGCAACTTGCTATGTTTATATAGTGTCCAAGCACTCGGCCTCGCTGGACTATCGCCTGTTATGCATTTTAAATCAGGAAATGCAGTCATCAAGCAAGCTACATCCAATGTTCCAGCAAGAAAACTCCCGAGTCTATCGCCAGTTCTACCACCGTCAGTAACGACACAACACATGACTTTCGTATGCCGGAGTCATGCTGCGTCTGAGCTCCAGGTCTCACTAATTTAACCACGTAAGACATGCCCAATGCCAGCCGCCTGCTTGTTACTTCATCCTGCTGGCAATAAACCTGGTTGTTCACTTCCACTCTGTTTCACGTGCGCTTGTGACGACTAAAACTTGCTTCAGTGTTCATAGCTTGGCGGTTGCCTTGAGAACATCCACAATAAATTCCACACCATCTCACTTCCTCCGTCGCTCCACAACCATTTCTCGTCAAGCTTTCAATCATGCAGTCGTCAAGATTGCCACCGTACATCACAGCCGTTGTCAAAGGCGCACAAACCGAACTTGACCTGTCCGGCGACCGACCATTCAACCTAAGCATTACTCTCACTCTCCATGCCAAGGCGCCTGTTATCTGTTACATTGGAGACAACAATGCCTTCTTTCGCCTTCCCCACGCCCTGCATGATGTAGGCATCGTGTTCACAGACCAACGCACGCACAAGCAAGTAGGAACCTCACAAGTGGCTTGCACTGGCTTCGTGGACGAGCCGGGACCGAGCAGACTCTTGAACTCAAATTCCGGACTCCTCCTGCAGCCCAACACCCCTGTCGTATTCGACATCCCTTTCAATGGCACTCGACACAAACAAGGTGACAGCTTCTTCGATCTACGTCTCTACATGGTTGCACATGGTTTTGAAAACGGTGGCACTTACAAAGCTGCACTCCCGACCAACCGCAAGCTCTCTTGGTGGAGATGGGCACAACCATGGGAGGCTGAAGGACAGGGACCAGAAGGTTCTGCGATGATGGCTAGACTTAGATCTACGATCAATTCAGCAGTCACGTGGTTGACAGGCGACAAGGAAGGCAAACAAGGCGTACCTGTGCTGCCTGAAGACGAGCAGTTACCGATCTACATTGAGGGTGACGATGTGGAATTTTCATGTGTTGGAAAGCCAATGGAATGGCCGATTCGTACCGAGGAAGAAGAGAGAAAATTGGCTGAGGAGAGACGAGAAATTCGGGAGAAAAGACGACGTGCTGATACGGAAGCTTCAAACGCCCCCAAGGCAGAATGAATTGCTTGAGCAGCAACTCACAGACGAAATAGGGTTCAGCCAGAAAGATGGCTCTTCATTGCAAGCAGATGGACATCGCGGAGCTCTATAGCAGATAGCAGATATGAAACACCGCTTCGACATGTTTTACATTCTGCGAAGTTGCCAAACAGGAATCTCATCGTGCATGCGAATACAGAAGCGCGATCGAAAGTCAACATGATTGTTACTCTGAAGTTTACCTGACCGACAGGGTATTGGTTGCACATCCCGCTCGTGTCTAGTACTTGTCGTCGTATGGCGCCATCAACTCATTGTGCTCCACATCATGAGGGAACTTCTCCGTCGAAGCAGTAGTATGACACCAAGGCTTGACCGCAACCTCTTCCCTGATCTTCTTCGAAAAGCAGCCAGACCAGCCACGACGAGGATACTTCTCCACGACATCTTTGATGGTATCCGGATGGACATAATCAGGACGATAGCCCATATTGTCGAATTGAGTCGCCAGTTGAATCAGCAAGCCAATGGTTGTGATCGTACCCGTCTCTACAGGATCTTGATGGCGGATAATAGCTTCGGCCACAGACTCTGCTTGAGCAGCTGGAGCATCAAACTTCTTGAGCGCATCCATGGCTAGATAGCCACCGTAGAATTCAAAAGACATGAATGTGCCATGGGTGTGCTTGTCTGCAGTACCGATATCGTGAAACAAGCAGGTTAGCAACCATGTCTCTGGGCTGAACTTCCAATTCGGGAATTGTTGGGTAGCTATTGCCATGCCTGATCGATTCTTCTCAATTATCCTTCTGGAGGCGTCAAAAAGATTGTGCTTACCGTAGTAGAAGACTCGCATGCTGTGGTTGAAGGTGTGCTCGGGCAATTCTTGTTTGACATGGTCCAGGGCGGCTTTGACCAATGGTGTATCTGGTAAGGACACCTGACTGCAGAGCTGAACCCTAGGGTCACGATTGTTCTTTTTGTTGCCGCCCCATTGTTCGGGATCGCAAGGTAAAGCAGTCCAGCCGTATTCGGCAATTTGTTCGTCGCGGGAAAACCCCATGGTGTTTGTTCACTGTACAGTCTTCAGTGTTATCGGAATAGCTTGCTGAATCCTTCAAGCACTCGTATGGTAATTATAGCGAAAAGAGCTAGGTTTGTTTCTCTCTTTTCGAGGTCTGGAAGGTTTGGTTACATCATAATTCGTCGGCTTTGATGTCGCGAGTCCCAATACGATGAATACGGCATATGCGATACGGCAAATACGCTAACTCGAGGAACTTCAAGATAAATCCAAGTACTCCTACATGTCTTGCTATTATGGTCTCAAGACATCCGGTGTTCCAGTGCTTTCGTGATCAGTCATTTTTTGCAGGGTCATGCCGTAAGTGACTCATTCTTAGGGCGTTCAAAGTCATTATGGTCAACAATCTTCTGGAAAGATCAATAGTGAGAACCACGTCCGACCCACTCGCCGGACGTCTGAATGTCGTATGTTCTGGCTCCTTACCAATCACAAAAAGGCTTTCAGAGCATCTGGTCAGAACCTTGTGGTGAAGGACACAACAGGTTTGAATATCATTGGCTTGAAAGAAGTCGACGTTGCTTACATCATCGTCGCTTGTCGTGAAGTTTCTCCGCCTTGCACCTCGCACTCTCCAACTCTCTTGACGTCCAGACATTTGCGACTAACGTGAACAGTATGGCGCATTCGTTCCAACATGGAATAGACATGGAGCTGCTTATCATTGTCCTCGAAACGGACTTTGCAGCACTTCGTTGTCCTCACAAGGTATGAGTTAAAGGAAATGGATCGCCCGGGCGCGTTCAGGGCGGCTGTGCGCAAGTCGTGAATACGATGTATACGGCTCACAAAACACGCATGATGGATACGGTCATATACGGGACGATATCTCAACAAGTCAAGTCTCCTCTTTTAAGTCTCCACGGTAGTAGAATTCTTTGTTTTCTTCTTTTCGTCTTCTATTTCTATTCTCACCAGCAGCTGTCCCTACACGTCGTCTCAATCAAAATGGAAAGATCGCATACTATATCCAGATTGTCCAACGACTCTTTTGAACGTTTGTCATATGAAACAACACATGATACCCTGACCGAAAACAACTGGAACGATGCACCGCCACCATACACTTTGATCGCTGGTGATGGCAACACGATTACAGAAGACGACGGTCGCGTTCGTCTCGATGTCGATTCAAAACTTGCCCGGACTCTCTCGATTTTTATCAAAGATGCCCCAGAACAATCACCACCGGATCATCAAGACCCTGCACTTGAGAAACTCGAACAACCGCCACCTCTCAACATCTTGATCCAGATCGTTGGGAGCCGTGGAGATGTACAACCGTTCATTGGCCTGGGAAACGAACTCCAAAAATTTGGCCACAGAGTCAGGCTAGCGACACATGGCATTTTCCGCGATTTTGTCACCACATCTGGACTGGAGTTTTATCCTATTGGAGGTGACCCTAATGAGCTCATGGCTTATATGGTCAAGAACCCTGGTTTAATCCCTAGTATGAAGAACATGCGAGCAGGGGAGATCACGAACAAGAGAACAATGATCCGTGAGATGCTCGAAGGTTGCTGGAGATCGTGTATCACGCCGGACGAATCCACAGGTGCGCCTTTCATCGCCGACGCGATCATTGCCAATCCGCCTAGTTTCGCCCATATCCACTGCGCTCAGGCCCTGTGCATTCCTGTGCATTCCTGTACACCTCATGTTTACGATGCCCTGGACAGCAACGAAAAGCTTCCCTCATCCGTTGGCCAATGTCAAAGATAACAAAGCAGAGCCTAGTATGGTAAATCGACTGTCATATGCGATGGTCGAATGGATGACATGGCAAGGTCTTGCGGATGTAGTGAACGATTGGCGCGAAACCATTGATTTGGAACCGGTTCCCACGACTGAGGGGCCATTTCTTGCATACACTCAGAACATTCCCACAACATATTGCTGGTCAGCCGCTCTTGTGCCCAAACCTCAAGATTGGGGCCAACACATTGACGTCTGCGGTTTCTTTTTCCGCGACATGCCTGCTCATAAGCCGCCACAAGACCTGCAAGATTTC
Organism: Aureobasidium sp. EXF-3400; assembly: GCA_024195585.1. Taxonomy (NCBI): domain Eukaryota; kingdom Fungi; phylum Ascomycota; class Dothideomycetes; order Dothideales; family Saccotheciaceae; genus Aureobasidium; species Aureobasidium sp. EXF-3400. The sequence goes on from SWBL01000132.1 coordinate 52,679, forward strand.
CTGGATGCTGGACCAACACCTATATATATCGGCTTTGGCAGCATAGTTCTTGAGGATCCTGAGAAGAAGTCGATAATTATTGCCGAAGCCGTCAAGAATACCGGAGTGCGCTGCATTCTTTCCAAAGGATGGGGTGGTTTGAGCAACGTCCACAGGTCTCCGAACATCTTTGAGTTGGGCGACTGTCCACATGGTAAGATGGCTCGCTGTCTGAATGTTCAATTGCAAGTCGGCTAACGATGGAATCAGAATGGCTCTTTCAACACGTTTCAGCCGTCGTACATCATGGAGGGGCAGGCACAGCTGCTTGTGGCCTCAAGCACGGTCTGCCAACTCTAGTGTGTCCCTTCTTCGGCGAGTAGGGCTTGTCCAGCCATTCAATATGAGTTCCGCTGACAACAGGTTAGTCAACCATTCTGGGCTGAGATGATTTATGCTGCTGGTGCAGGACCCAGACCAATTCACCATAAGAGTCTTACTGCCGAAAAACTCGGCGATGGCATCAACTTCCTGACAACACCCGAGGCGAGACACTCCGCTCGTCAAATTGCGCAAAGCATGTTAGCAGAAGATGGTGTTAAGGCTGCGGTCCACTCTTTTCACAGAAACCTACCTCGCGACACAGTTTTCTGCGATATCCTGCCACAACTGCCGGCGGTGTGGACATACAAAGTGTCCTCCAAACAAACAATCAAGCTTTCCAAGTTGGCTGCGGAGGTTCTGGTCGATCGCCTCAAGATTGATCCGAAGAAACTGGGCATGAACGAGATCAAAACCTATCACATCACAAACCGACGCTGGGATCCTATTACAGGCGCTGCCAGTGCGACCATAGGTACCGTGTACAGATCAGGTATGGCGATTGGTGGCGGTTTTAAGGAAAAGCGAGCCTCTAATCACGACGACCATCTCTCTGTTCCCGGTTCGTCGACATCGAGGTCCCGGAGCCGCAGCAGATCGCCTCGTCCAACCAAGGATCTCAACGAGGCAGACAACAGATCCATCAAGACGACAAATGATTTAGAACTTGATTCCAAGAAGCTGATGTCAGGCGGTAATCGCATAGCCAGAGGCTTCGGCAAAGCAGGCAACACTATACTCAAAGGTGGATTAGTCGACATTCCCTTTGCCCTAGCTGAAGGCCTGCGGAACGCACCCGCCATGTACGGCGACAAACCGCGTGACTTAGGCCCTGTTACTGACTGGAAGAGTGGAGGTGTCGCCGCGGGTAAAGGCCTCTTCTTCAGCATCTACGATGGAGTTGCCGGCCTCGTGACCGAGCCTGTCAAAGGTGCAAAGCAAGAAGGAGCGTTGGGCGCATTGAAGGGCTTTGGTAAAGGTTTGGGAGGCATGTATTGGAAACCAAATGCTGGACTCGCTGGTCTGCTAGGATATACTATGCAGGGAATCTACAAAAGTGTGTATAGTGCGATACATACTGGAACAAGGAAGTCAATTGCAGTGGCACGCAGAAAAGAGGGCGCCTGGCTGCTTGCAAGGTCGAGAGACGATGAAGCGCTTGACCTGAGGGATATTGTCACGGCGTTCGAGGAGCTAAAGAAAAAAACAGCTTCATGTGATCAGCTGTAGTGTTGTTGAGCTGCACGAATTCGGAGAGTTAGCTGATTTCTCCCTGGTTTTACCACGGCATCGAACTCGAAACGCAATAGTCCCCCGTCTGAGCAGGTCTTTCAAGATATCTTGGTATGGTCATTGACTGCCTTAAAATCCACTCGCGTTTTTATAATCGCTTGACCATGATATTATCAGTTTGAACAACTTGTCCAGTCCGGAAATCATGACACCCCACCCTTCTAAACCCAAGCTTTTCATACACCGCCATAGCTTTGACATTCTCCTCCCAAACGCCCAACCACAGGTGCTCGAACCCTTGCTCCCGAGCCATTCCCTCCGTGCAGTTTGCCAGAAGTTTTCCAACCCCACCTCCGTGAGCTTTCGGATGCACGTAAAGGCGTTGTAGCTCGATTGTTTTGTGCAAGCCGTCCAGACAAGATTCGGTCGTGCCTCGTGTCAACAATGCAAACCCGATAATTTGGTCTTGATTGTCAGTCGCGACTATCAAATCTTTGTCCGGATTGGTGATTTCCTTTGCTGTGGCTTCGCGACTGTAAGCCTCTTCGAGGTAGGCGGAGAGGTCTTCGGGCGGCACGGAGTGGCCGAAGGTCAGAGTATAAACGTAGGATCCCAGGTTCGCTATCGCGGTGGTGTCTTCAAGGGTCGCTTTCCGCAGATTGCAGGACAATGTTGCTGAGTTCGCCATGATGTGTGTTGTGGGACAAAGCCAAAAGTGGGGTAAAGCCGACAGTGAAATTGTGAATCTGGGCCCTTCAATACCAAAGCCTTCGAACCTCAAAGGTTTGTTTTCTGACTCAGGAGAAGTCCGAATATTGCGATTAAGACTCTCAAATCTTTTGGTACAATGTTCAATTGTGGAATGAGCCCAGTGATAATTAAACCCGGCGAATGTGGTTGAGGCTGATAAGCATGAGTCACAACTTTGAAATGTTGGAGCCGCATCTCTTTTCACTCCCTAGGGGAAGGGTCTTGATTTACCGGTGCAAACAAATGACCGACAGGACAATTGTCGCGATGTTCTCATGTTGTCTGCCATTACCCTTCTTATACAGAGTGAGCAGTACATCAACAACAAACACTGTAATGCATAGCTTCGCTGCCTAGAGGGCTTCGTTGATGTGTCGGGAAAACTCAAAGATGAGCTTTAGTCTTTCTTCCCGGGACTTAGTATCAGAGGATCATGTTCGGTGACTGGAGTTTTCCTGTCGTGCTGAGAAACGTAAAAACAGAAGCCGGAAATTGTTCTCACTTTACTCGGTGATTGACTGACTCCAAGGCCTCGAAAGTTCTGCTCGCAGCTTAGGTACCGAAGAAGCCCGTTTTCAACATTAGAGTTCGTCGAAGATTCCACGCTGACTGGTGATCGAGTGAGCATCCGTACGTTCCGTCATGCTTGTCGAGTCGCGTGTCGGAAAAGGAACTTGGAGCGATAGACTGCTATACAACGCTGTCCACAACACCACATGATCACTTAAGAGCCATAGGTAGTCTGACATATGCGCTCTTGTTCTAGAAATCTTCTTGGATCTGCCGGAAGTGGAAGTTAAAGGTGAGCCGTAAATCAAGCATAAAGATGAGGCTGATTTTTCCTTTGGGAAATTCTGGGGTCGAGAAAGCTTCCGAAGAAGGGGCGATGATGCGTCAAAACGTGCTCTCGTATCTAGCGTCAGGAACAAAGCACTATGATGGGCACGTTTACATCATCTATCTGGAATTTTTCTGCGCAAGAGTCAGGCCCCTTTATGGCTCATGGTTGGGCAGCATCCGCAACTTCCATCCGAAAGATCCGTAAATCTTCATATATCTTCCAAAGCTCCTTCCCTACGACTTGAGGTCGACGATTCCGACGATTCAGATCATTATTTTTCTACCTCATCAATCAACAGAGACTGCACACTATGAAGTCATTTGTCGCAACATCACTGCTATCAGTGCTGGCTCTTTGCCAGCACACCAAGGCAGCAGCCACCTGCAGTAACTTCACCATCGTAGGCGCCAACAACTACACGAAGCCGTCTCCTATGACTTTCGCTGTCAGCCAAGGTGTCGTCTGCAACGGAACTTCTGACTGCCCAGTAGCAGTCGGCGGAGACGTGACTAGCCAACGCACAACAAATCTGACGGACTCTACTCCTGATTGGGCTTACCAACTCATCAGTAATGCCACTGGATACCCTTTCAACACAACATTTATCGGTGCAGTAGAGAACACCACATACACGATAAAACAAGGCACATCTGGATACATCGGCTTCACTCCCACATACAGATGTACGCAAGGCATCCTCTCAGACTGCGATGACAAAAACCTCAACGGCACAGCTGTGGAAGCATGTACACCATTCGGCTGGGAAGAAGGTATGATCAATGGTACCTTGGCGGCGGTTGCAACATCACCAGAAACTGCGCTGGCCCTGGTCTGCAATCCCGCGAACACTAGTCTGGCATCAAGTGGCAACTCTACAAATTTCTGTGTCAACCCGACTAACTCGTCTTCTGGAAACCCGACAGCGCCGGATCTGCATGCTGGTGCTGGTCTGTCAAGCAGCGTGGGCACGGTGCTGTTCTCGGTTGCGCTGCTTGTCGCAATAATCGGGTTTTAAATTGTCAAGTCTCCTGTCCAATATACTTGACACATGGACTTGACGGACCTATCGAAAGAACGTTCGGTTGTTGGAGATTATATGCGCTGGTCAGCATACGGGAAATGCTCATGATCAGTCTCGACTCTTATAGCAGTAGAGCCTGGTCAACTGCCGATTGGGGCTTGGACGTTCACAAGCCACTCCAACCTAGTATACCGGTACCTTGGACACGGTGATCTGTGTAAGCGGTTCTTCCGAAAGAAGTCAGCTATACATGTTGAGCCGTCATGTCTGTGACAGCACGTCGCAATGGGTCTAGAATGGTGCTCGGCTGGATGCGAGAGAGGAAAATCGGCTGGCTGGTTCAGCACTCTCCTCAGCGCAATCTGGAAGATCAGAGGAGTCCATAAATAGCATCAGGCCGAGTCTCAATCTGAAGCAATTTCCAAGCTTTCTCACATACCTATGCTTTATATGTTGGCGAGACATAATCATCGAACAGACACCGATGCTGCAACCCAGCCAAGAAAGCGAGTATTCTTCCAACAGCCTGAATTCAAGCACGCGCGTTTCGATGTATTCGTAGGCTCTGCATCGTGGCGCTCGATGGAAAAGTAGAAGTTGGAAATGGAAGATGATTGCTCGTCACCCGGACACAATATGTTTCCCGAGGGGCCAAAAGTCGTGTCTCTTCTTCGCTGCTCGATGGCTCTATCACCCTGGCTATCTTTCTCTGCGCATCAAAGAACCTGATCACGTCTGAAAATCGGTTAGATGCTGGCGTGAGTTGAACAAATATCCTTTCAATCGTCGATAGATAAGAAGACTGTCTCTAGAGCGTGATATAGAGAGTAACCAACCTGGATGGCTCTACTTACACAAGCTCGTCCCACACACGCTCCGAAGAACACGGCACATATCAAACGCAACGGCAACTCCCCGGCATCAAAACTCAGGGATACCGCTGCAGGCATCCAATTAAAACACGATCCGAGCATGTAGACATCTGACCATGGCGCAAGCATGTAATAGCCACATCTATGCATGCCCCTCGATGCAGGGAGTGTGGAAGTGTCAGACGCGCCGACCAAAGCTGTGGCAAAAACTCTCAATGTTGAGCCAACAGAACATGTAGAGAGTCGACGGCAGCGTTTTGTCCTTGCTATCAATCACACCACGAAGGTGGTTGACAGCATCATTCATCGCGTGAACGGATAATCTTCTAACAGCTTCGGCCGAGGGGGTGCGTCGTTATCTCCGAAAGTCTACCCCTCGATCCGCTCTAGTTTCATCTGTTTCGCGTGGCTTTTGTGTGTGGAACACGGCAGATCTTGTGCGCATCACCAAAACCAACGAGCTTCGCGAATCAACAACTACAAAAAACTCGTCTGTGGCCAGGTTTTCTGTTTCATTGGCCCGGTGTCTACATGCGAACACCGTTTCTGATCCTTCTTGATTGGAAATCATCAGGCGATCCTACTCTACTCGTTGTTTGTCAAGGGCAGCCAATCGTGCATTTCGGTCTTTGCAATCAAGTCGGAGACCGAAACCCCAGTCCGAGACTAGCCCCCACTCGGTACATAACTTGGTCGCACCTGTCTACCATCAACACCGGTTTTTTCTCACACGGCTCATCCCTTTTCTTTCTTTCTCGTCTCTGTCCTACACATCCTCAAAGATGGCGCGTTCAAAATCGTCCAGTGAGAGCCTACCATTGTCATCTTCACCTACCGAAAAAGCTCCGGTCGTTCCAAACGAGCAAGCTGCGCCAAATCCGGAGGTCGTTGTGAGCAGCAACGAGAAAGACGTCGAGGCCGCCGCACCACAACAACCGCCGCCGAACTTCCTTGAAAATATACCCGACGGAGGTCTCCAAGCATGGCTTCAAGTAGCAGCTGGTTGGAGCCTTTTCTTTAACACATGGGGTTAGAATAATCCTGCAATCGCTTTCGTAACCAAGCTAATCAATTCCGGCATCCAGGAATTCTCAACACTGCTAGTCTACCCGTCCTTGGCAATCCATTAAGCTTAACTAACCAAGCTTCTTCTAGTTCGGTGTCTTCCAAACGTACTACGAGTCTGGTGTTCTGATACATGCTTCTTCGTCAAACATCTCATGGGTCGGTGCGATCCAGTCGTACTGTGTGTTGCTTCTGGGTTTCCTGTCGGGTCCCATCTTCGATCGTGGATACCTTCGACCATTGCTCATCGTTGGATCATTCCTTGTGGTCTTCGGCTTCATGATGCTTAGTCTGTGTCATACCTTCTGGCAAGTTCTTCTGGCTCAAGGCTTCTGCATCGGTATCGGTTCGGGACTCTTGTTCGTGCCTGCCGTCGCCATCCTTCCAACATACTTCAGAACCAAGCTCGGTCTTGCAGTTGGTCTTGCTGCTTGTGGAAGTTCAATGGGTGGTATTATCTATCCCATTGTGTTCTACAGACTGCTCGACCAGATCGGGTTTGGATGGTCTGTTCGAGTATTGGGCTTCCTTGCTTTGGCTACCTTGCTCCTTCCCATCTTCGTCATGAAGCAACGCGTTACGCCACCAAAGGCTCGCGCATTGATTGACACAACAGTCTTCAAGGACATCCCTTTCATGCTCTTCGTCATCGGCGCCATGGTAGGATTTATTGGGTTGTACACCGTTTTGTTCTACATCTCTTTCTTCGGAGAATCGAAAGGATACACCGATGCCAGCATGTCTTTCTACATCGTTCCTATCCTGAACGCAGCGTCCGTGTTCGGTCGTACACTGCCCAACGCTCTTTCCGACAAGACTGGCTCTTTCAACATTATCCTTCCTGGTGCAGCCGTCTGCTCTATTCTCATCTTCTGCATGATCGCTGTTGATGGTCTAGGCAGCATCGTCGCTCTTGCCGTTCTCTTCGGATTTTTCTCTGGTGTCTTCATTGCATTGCCTCCTGTTTGTCTCGTGGCTTTGACCGCGGATAAATCCCGAATTGGCAGTAGAATTGGCATGGCCTTCGCTTTTATGGGCTTCGGAACGTTGGCTGGTGTAAGTTCAGTTAAGATGCTACTACCACCGAGCTGCGTGAAATTGCGTTGCAGACTCGTGGTTTGAAGTTTTTGCCTTTCAATGAACTCTCGCTGACTTGACATGTCCCCAGGGACCCGGTGGCGGTGCCATCTTGCAGAACTACGGTCCAAAACTGCAATGGACAGGCTTGTGGATCTACGGTGGTGTTGCCTGTGCTGTTGCCGCAGCAATGTTCACCGTAGTCAGAATGATGAAGGCTGGAGGCAAACTCATGGTCAAGGTATAAGGTCAGGAGAATGGGCATTGAAGCTACGCGACCATGAAGCTCAGGACTTCCAAAAACTAGTAATTGTAATACCAGATCGATTGTCCAACACGACTCCGAAAGGATAATTCAAACAACCAGTCGTTCTGATGTTCAAGTCCATCTGATCAAGTCTTGATCACACTCGCCGCTTGAACCGAACCCAACATTCCACTGGTTTCTTCGAAAACCCTTCAGTACACTCCAAGACCTTCTGCTCCAAGACAAGCTCATAACGTCTGAAGAGCGTCCCCACAATCAACGACAATTCCATCAACGCCACGTTCTGTCCCACACAAGCTCTAGGCCCGTAGCTGAACGGATTGAACGCCATCTTCTGCCTGCTCGTAAGAATTCCCGGAAGGAAACGGTCTGGATTGAAGATTTCGACATCAGGACCCCAGATACTCGCATCGTGGTGAACAGTATAGCTGGGCACACTCAACACTGTTCCAACAGGGAAATGCGTGTCATCAAACCACACGCCAGTAGCCAAAGTCACAATCCTCGGCAGTCCCAGTGCAGAAGTCGAGTGCAAGCGCATGCCCTCATCAATACAGTGGCGCAAGAACGGCAGGTTCTTGACTTGAGCATGCGTTGCTATAGCATCTGTGTCAGGAATCGCGGCATCCAGTTCTTGCTGCAGGCGGGGCAGGATCGTGCCTGGTGCGTCCCGCTCGCCGGCTAGGATCCAGTAGATTATTGCACACGAAGTGTTGGATACGGTATCGCTGCCTGCGATCAACTGCGTGAGTGCTTCTGAGATTAGCTCGTCGCGTTGCATGGGCAAGCCATCGGGGCCTTTGCTTTTGAGAAGCAGGGCGAGAATGTCGTGGCGCTTGTTCTGCTCTGGCTTTCCTGTGTCATCGAGACGTTTTGATACTGCCATGGAAGCAATCCCATGCAGGTTTCTGACTGACTGCATGCCTTTGGTGAAGAAAGGGTCAGGCAGGTACTTCGCGAATGGTCGTAAAGAGGGCAACCAACCCAACGTCGATGAAACCTCGCCACGTCGATTCAAAGTCTCTACGCCGCGGGTAAGGATAACGGGTCCCCCTGGCTCCTGCGCTTCACATTCATCACGTCCTTTCTCGACCATCCCGAACGGAGCTCCAAAAGCCAGATCCCCGATGATGTCGAACGCGATGTATGTGCACCAGGGCATCATATTCACTCTCGCAAACCCGTTCTCATCTCCTCTGGCCGCAATCTTGTCCAATTGCTTCACCCATCGCTCGAGGTTCTCTGCCATATGCGACTCAAACGCAACAACAGCGCCCGGCGAGAAAGCGTGAGCGACAATCTTGCGCTTACGGGTATGCTGCGCGCGGTCTCTGGTATTGAATACACCAGGCACTCCGCTGACAAAAGCTTCGTAAAAGACGTCTTTGAGAAAACCATTGCCGTGTGCGTACACAACTTGGATGCCGCGTTCGTTTGCGATAGAGATGTGGTTGTAGCCTATCCTGACGAGAGTGCCGTATCTCTTATGTGCGGCGTGCACGGCGGCGTATTTTTGGCCTTTGCGAGAGTGGTGCGCTACCCATACATTGCTGAATCTCGCTATCAAGGGGCCGGGGATGTGGCGGAGGTGGTTGTATGTCGTGAAGTAAGGAACGATATAGTATAGCACGATCCACAGAGGTATAAACATCACGCATAAGAGGAGGTAGTGTGAAAGGTCCATATTGCTACTATTCAGAAGTTCAAGAGGTTGATGATATTCTTGTGTAGACAGCTACTCGCATTCGAAGTTCCCACGCGGTTTTGTAGTTTTCTGTGCAAGTGTCAGCTGATCAGCTGTATCATGTCAGATCAAGGTGTTTGAGTTGACTTCCCCACTCTTTGCGTAACTGGTATCAGTCCAAAGTCGGCCGTATCAAGTGGGGTAGAGGAGGGGCAAGTCTGCGACCATCAAGAATCTCGAATGGGGAAACACCAAACGAATATCGGTATCTTGCATGTTATACGAAATTGTAAACTAGAAAATCACTCAGGTGTTGTGTATGCAGATGCAAGAATAGTGCTTGACTTGTAGTCCAACCAGATTGATAGCTTGGACCGAATGGCAGTGCTACAAGACAACCTGATTATCCGCTCCAGGTATACTGCCTCGAAGGATGCCATTCTCTAGCTCTTGGACCTTCGCCATCTTGCAAGTAATTCTCGCGCATAGTGCTTCCGGCATACTTCTCCTGCAAAACTCCTCGTTTCCTCAATTCAGGCCACAAGAACGTGACCAGATCCTCAAAAGTGTCCGGTGTGACCGCGTAATTGATGTTGAATCCATCGACTCCTGCCTCCTCAACCCATCGTTCGAGGATGTCCGCTACAGTGGTCGGACTGCCGATAGCTCGTGGATGAGCGCCTGAGATGGCAAGATGCTCGAGGACGTGCTTCTTCGTCCACTTGAGATCTTTAGTACCAGGAACCGTCTCCGTCCAAGACGCAATCATGGACTGAATAGCAGGTGCCTTTGTACTAAACGCAAAGTCCTCATCATCGGTGAAAGTAGACAAATCAGTACCCGTCCAACCTCCAAACAACGCAGCAGTACCCTCAGTATCAGCATACTTTAGATAATCCTCGAATTTGGCTTGGGCCTTTTCGTCGGTTTCATCTACGCAGATGAAAATGCCTGCGATGAACTTTATGCTGTCTTCAGGTCTGCCGGTTGAGCGAAGCAGGGCTTTGGTTTCAGCGACCACTTTGGCAGTTTTGGCGGGCACGAGACCGGGAAGGAACATTGCTTCTGCGTGTTTTGCAGCAAAGTCTTTGCCTGCTTTGGATGCGCCTGCTTGTAGCAAGAAAGGCGTACGCTGAGGCGAAGGATCCACAATATTGGGACCTGCCGATTTGAAGTATTTGCTATTTTCGATTAGTCCAGCTCGTTGCAACATGATACACCGCACTTACCCTTCATGGTTGATCTTTCTGACTTTATCTGGGTTTGTCCAGACACCAGTCTCTTTATCCGCCTCGACAGCAGTATCTTGCCAACTGCCCTCCAGCAGTTTGTAGAACACATCCATGAACTCGTCAGCAATTCTATAGCGCTCATCATGCTCTATGTTACCCTCCAAACCATAAGACTTTGCCGCGCTTTCCAGATAACTAGTAACGATATTCCAACCAACCCTACCGTTTGTAACTTGATCCAGCGTCGAAAACTTCCTCGCCAAAGCATAAGGATGCTCATAAGTGGTAGAGGCCGTGATACCGAAAGATAGATTCTTCGTCGCGTACGCCAAAGCAGACACCAACAAATCAATCTGGAGGATGGGAATCTGGGCGCCACTGCTGAGAGCGGCGTCATTGCTGCTCTGATATACGTCGTAGATGCCGAGTACGTCCGCGAAAAAGATGCCGTGGAAGTGGTTTTCATCCAGGAATTTTGCGAGCTTGACCCAATGGTCTAGTGTTTGTTTCTGCTGCGAAGGATGTCTCCAGAGACCTTACATATGCTTTAGTGATAGTGAGCAGATCGGTCAGTGCCGGCGCATACCTGGTGCGAGGTGTCCTGGTGCAGTCATGGCGAAGGCGTTCATGATCCATGGCTTTTTGGCCTTGTCAGTGTTGTCTTGAGAAGCCATAGTTTAAGCGATTCTTCGATTTCCAATCTGTCTAAAATAAGCTGCAACTGTCGAAGGTGGTTGGGTTGTAGTGCGTAAAAGACAGTTATATGTTCGACTTTCGGATATGGTGGAGATAAGAAATATTGCGTGCTCGCACATCACAAGCACGCATCCTCACAACCCCCTCCCTTGAACAGTTTGTTTCCTGTGTTAGTCTCTCAACACTTTCATTGTTGTTTATGTCCGGTTGTTCGATCTGGGCAGGTGAAGGATTCGGAGATCCAATGAATACAAGAATTGCATTTAGGCTGCAGAATTACCGATCGCTTGTTTGAAGAGACACCTTCTGGTCGCGGTAAGCGACATCTCCCTTTGCTGTCTTTTCCTTCTTTGTCTTGTGTACCCAAATGTAAACAAAAGGATATATCGTCTCTGGAATCATAGTCAAAGCAATGACCGCAACACTTACACCTGAACCAACATACGACCAGTTCTGCGGCACATTCAGATAGCGCCATGCGAACACACCGTACGCTGTCCAGCAGCCAAGATATCTTGTTATCCTACGCCAACATAAGTATCTGGATTACCATCGCATCTCCCGAGACTCGGACTTACCAGATTTCCAAAGAATGACCTTTGGTATCCCAGTTCTTGATCAAAAGGTACAAACTTCCCCAACCGATGGGAAATTGTAACGCCAAACCAGTCCAATAGGCGGTAACCTGTTCGCGCTCATCTGGCCATATTTGCGCGACTTTCCAGAAGAACGCCAGACATGCAATGATACCCAAAATCATTCTTCCGACCACTGGAGAGCGAGTACCAGGTGCCCGTGTGCTAAGAATTGTGACTGTTGCAAAGGTAAAGTCTAGCAGAAACCACATGGAAAAGCTGATGCGTTCGAAGGTTGTAGTCGTTGTCGTGTAGGCATAGAATATCTCGTAGGCCATTGTTCCACAGCTGATCGCGACGAGTCAGTATATTCGTGTATCGTGGATCAAGAGTATGCTTTACGTGAACTCGATGAAGCCGGCGCATGTCTTGTCTCGGTATGTACGTATCATGTAGAACACGTAGCAAAGCGCATAGATGACACCGCAAGAAATGATCAGACCATCTTGAATATACAAATAGCTTTCCGGCGGGTTCAGTGCTAAGTCTGATGGTTGCACTACCAGATGTGCGCCACGATAATTATTCGCAAGTTCGAAGGCCATGTCGGAATCGCGACAAGTAGGTTGAGTTGTCCGACAGAATCTCGATTGGTCGGAGTCAAGGTGGCAGGGTATCGAAGCAGAGCGTAGAGGCACTCGAGCGGGACTCTCGGAACATGATATATATACTGTTCATGACATCTGCCATGCTTTGAAATATGCTCTCCGTAGGGTTCCGCTCAAGCAGGTCATCAGCAGTCTTGAAGCCGCGGAGCGGTCGTACGCCAAGACACGAAAGCCATGTGTTGCAAACATTGTCTGGAACAGAGAGTGTAGATGCTACAGATCAAGTCAAGCATTGTGTGGTTTGCGCGTGGTCGGAGTCCAATAAAAACTTGCGCAACATACGGGCCATAACGTGGTGAAGACAAGTGAGTCACTCCTGCGGGGGTACAAACTAGTTGGGCGACAAAAGCGACGCTGACCGACGACGCCGCTCTTGTCGCTCCCTCTACTTGCATCGTGGACAAGTCCGACACGTCTGATATAGACCCTCTCGCTCAAACGACCTTGATTGCAGCTTGTTTCTCAGGCATCTCGAATCCAAGACTTGTTTGCAAAGCTTCACTTGCAAGAGCACTTTTACCAGTATCTGTTCAGATGGTTCCCATTCCACATTCTCTGGGGAAAGTCAGAACTATCCTGTTGTCGTACGACAAAGTCAAGGACGATGTTCACCCAGTCACCGTCAAGCACTACGTCGAGATCCTTGAACGCACTGTAACTTCGCTGTAAAAGTGCCTATTACAAACGAGGAACTCAAGCAAGAGCTACGCACTTCCATCAAGTCCGGGCACAGATATGCTTACGAAAACAATCGTCTCTCTGTCACTGTTTCTGATGTTACAACCAAGGCTCGACAATCTGATGTTCAAGACTCGACTCGGCGCGACCAAAGATTTTCTAGACGAATACACAAGCTCTGAGAACCGAGCATGCAAATCAGTCGGCGTGGTTGGGTGTATGCACAGCGATCTGTCCTAGCTATGTCATGATCTCCTTCAAACATGGACCAGATGGAGCAGAACTTGAGAGCGTTTGGCACCGACACTTTCAAATGTCGATATGACAATGAGGCAATGTAAAGGATGACTCTTCTTCAGTTGGACCTTCGAAGGTGAACTGAGCGTGTTCTCCCGCATCGAGTATTGACAAAGCATCCATGCACAGTGGTCCAGTCGCCTCTTCCAGATCACCCCAGATCCATATCTGAGCCGTCTGACCTGGTTTTAGAACAATCTTGTAACGCTTGCCCTCGACTAAAAGGCCTTGGTAGCGTTCAAGAAGACGGCTCTTCTTGAAAATAACAGTGCGGAAGGTCTTCTCACCCGGTCGAAGCGTGAGCGTCTGGTGTCGAACAGGCGAGGTAGCAGAGAAAGGGAAAGATAGCTCTTGTAGTTGTTCTACACTCAACATGTGTGGTGTATTCCAATAAGATGGCGATGGAGGCAGGATGATCTCCTCGTTAGTTTCAGCATCCATCACAACCAAGAATCTGTCCCAAAGAAAATCGTTTGAGGTCAAGATGGTATCGCGTGTATTGACGGTGATCCTACTTGTCACCGCAGCGTCGAGAGCGAGTGTCAGACTGAGATGCATCTCTTCTGGTGCACGACATTTTCCAGGACTCGGATGCGTAGTTGTCAAAGAGGTAGATGCAGTAATTGCTGTAGGTTGATCTACACTCAATGAGGCCATGAATCTGGGATATGATTAGCCATGTCTACGCTACATGCGATGCTAGTGCGGCATACATCGGGGTCTCAGCACACACGACGAGCCAGGTGAAGAGCATCTGAGCTGCGTCATCCCAGCCGCCTGCATGCATGACTTCAAGCACAGAGCCTGCCATTGCCACATCTCTGGTGACAATCTTCGGACCAGCTTCCCATGCCATGTGCTCGTCAAAGTATAAGCATACGTGCGACTGGGGTCGATCTGGCGGTCCAGCATAGCTTGTCGGCAATCTACCACACGTAGGTCGACTCGCCATGTCGTCGTCGTTATGCGAAAGTGCTGATGATAAGTCGGGCACAAAATAGACGTGTAGCATCCAGGGAACGCTTCTCAGAAGCTTGCGGTTCAGAGCAGCAAAAAATGCTTGAGGTGACTCCGCTCGTGGACCTATGACATAGAGAGTATAGGAGAATTTTGGGTCGCAAGAGGCATGTGTGATACTACTGCAATCAACGCACTTCTTTCCCATGTGGTCAACCACCTCGTGTGCCTCGATGTTATCTGACTCGACTCTCAGTGCAGGCGTACACGCAATTGATGGTGGTCGCTTCATAGAATGTGCAATGCTTTTGGGCATCTGAGTATCTGGATCACATCGCTCGCCATAGGTGATGATGTCTTCCCATTCAAGAGAGTTGGTGAACTGATCACCCTCATCATCTTCGTACTCGCATCCATCATCGACCCGTGGTTTCTTCTCGGTTCGCAGATAACCGCGAGTGATCTGTTTGGCGACTGGCTTATCTGGCAAAGTATTGAATTCTAAGCTGCGAGGATCTTCAGGCCAACCCAGAGCGATATTGCGATCCGTCAACGAGCTGAGTGCCCACTCGTGGCCTTCATCATACCAGACAGACTGCAGAAAACGTTCGGCAAGCTGATCAACATGTGTATGGCGCTGTACCAGCAGGTCCTGCCTTAGACCAGGAAGTGCGAGTTCTTCTTCGTCCTGATAGCCCTTAGAATCATTGACGTGGTTCTCAAATTCGCGCTCACTGCCGTCGCGGCCAAGCAACTGAGCAGTATACTCCGCCGAAAGAAGTCCCTTCGTCTCCCAGTCCACATCATCTACCACAAGCAGTTCTTTGCGGTTTAGCAAGATGGGACCCTTGCCTAGCGACTTTCGATGTCGCTTTTCTTGCTCATGGTGGTTGATACAATCCAGTATAGAGGTCTGAGGAACACCGAAGATTTCTAATCGCCAGTCACAATTTTCGTTAAACCTGATAGCGGCATCATTGGAGAAAATGTAGTGTCTCAACTTTTCAGGGAAATCGCTATCGGTGGAGAGGCTCGCAGCACTTGACAATATGTATATCTGGAACGGGAAGAAGCCAACTTCCCGGAACGAGGATTTACTCGGAATGGCGATGTTGTTTCCAGTATGGTCGATGATCGTCCGGGGCTTGAACGTGCGGCTCGAGAGCTGTTTCGTGGGCGGTCTCACTCCAGCTGACTTGCGAGCTGTTTGCTTAGTCCTCGCCATGATCTGGAAAATCGTTGCGAAAGTCTATGTAATGTGTGAACATTGTTCAAGTAAACAACGAAGTGCAACGCATGATGTTGCCTGATTGTTTCATCGCGACGCGGAGACGCGACAACGACACGAAAGGCACCCATTCCTTCCACGTCGACATCGTGCGGTGATATTCCTGATGACAAGACTCAATCGAAGATGGAAATCTTAGAATCACCGTATCGTACGAAGCTTTATCACCTCCAAGAAATATCCGTGACTGGCATGCCTACGGTGCTGCGGAGGTCCTCATCGCGAAGACGATGTTCAAAGCATCGTGATCCAGGAACACCACCAGCGCCTTACACAAGGATATGTCGATGCTCTTGTCGTCGCTTCGCCTGGGGTTCCGCTACATGGCCGGCATAATGTTATACAGAAAAAGTGTCCTCAAAAGTCAGTTTTATGGGTGGCTCAAAGTTCGACGAATTGAGTCTGCTTCTGTCGCCAAGCCTTGCCATCGACACCAACCCCACCTTGTACTGTTCTCGGGTCATGATTCTCCGTCCGCATCACTCGAACGACAGTGTCGGTCTACTTATCCTTATGTGAGCTGTGCGAGAGGGTTCAGGGTTGCATTATGGATGTGATCGCCAATGCCCCGCCGGACACCTCCACGCTACTCCTCTTTAGCCTGAACAATTGAAATGGACATCAACGTCACTGGTCATTCCACGATGTGATGAGCAGATATAAACCTAGGATGTGAATCCTCATATTCAGATCGGGCTTCGGAGTCGCTTCCATTGTCACGTTATGAGACTCTTCACACAGCTCGATACGCTTACGCTTCTCTTGTCCTCGCTGAGCAGCTTAGTCGCCGGCTTCAACGTGAGCACTGGCTACATATCACCAAACTCTACAGGCGTCCGCATTCAGCACGGATTTGAAACTGTGCTTGTCCAACCCTATGGATATGACGGTTTCCGTGTCAGAGCATGGGCTTTCCGACCGCCCAGCGGTAACGAGATCAGCTTCCTGTATGATCCACCTGTCGAAGGCCCAGAAAATGGCAAAGCTCGAGGTATGAGCTACGACACCAGGTCTAATGGAAACACATCGGTCTCCATCCGCAATGGCAATGCCGTGTTCAGGACTTTCGGGCTTGATAACGGCCATTATCGCCTTGCATTCTACCGAGTCGAAGCCAATGGTTCAGAGACACTACTCACGAATGAATACAACCCTGTCAAGTCTTTGAATCCACGGTACTATTCTTGGAGAGGACCTGGAAGCGAGTTCTCTGCAGCATTCTCCTTCAGCACAGATCCTGATGAGCAGATATACGGCACCGGCACACAGCAAGATCACATGGTCAACAAGAAAGGCGCTGTAATTGACCTCATCAACTTCAATACGCACATACCTACGCCCATGTTCATGAGTAGTCGAGGCTATGGCTTTGTCTGGAATTCAGCCGCTGAAGGTCGCATGGAATTCGGTCCGCTACGAAACCGCTTTACATCAGAGTCAACGACCGTAGTAGATTATGCCATTGCCAGCGCTCCTCAAGGAGATTATGATGGTCTTCAACGAAAGCTGTCCGCAATCACCGGTCGTGCACCAACACCTCCGAACTTCTCACTTGGCTACTTGCATTCCAAGTTGCGTTATGAGAATCAGACAGAAGTCTTGCTCCTTGCTCAGAACTTCCACAATCGCAGTATCCCTGTGTCGATGATTGTTATCGACTATCAGTCGTGGGCGCATCAGGGCGACTGGGGACTTGACCCTGCTCTGTGGCCCAATGTCTCCTATATGGCCGCGCAAGTAAAGCAGCTTACGGGTGCCGAGATGATGGCTTCACTTTGGCCCAGCGTAGAAGACGCCAGTGTCAACTACATCGAGATGCAGGCTGATGGCTATCTGTCAGCCACTCGTTCTGGCCCTGGTACAACCGACTCCTGGAATGGAACGTATATTCGCAACTACGATTCCACCAATCCTGACGCACGAAAGTTCCTCTGGGACACACTTCGCCGAAACTACTACGAAAAAGGAATAAAGAACTTCTGGATCGATCAAGCGGATGGAGGTGCACTCGGTGAAGCGTGGGAGAACAATGGACAGCAGTCGTATATTCAGAGTATTCCCTATCCTCTACCTGATGTGCTGTATCACGCAGGCACGCAACTCAGCGTAGGTAAGCTCTACCCTTGGGCTCACCAACAAGCTATCGAAGAAGGTCAACGCAACGCTTCAAACACACAGCAGGGCTCTGCTTGTGACTCGCTCTCATTATCTCGTTCCGGCTACATCGGTTCTCAGCGCTTCTGCAGTATGATCTGGTCCGGTGACACGGTAGCCAACTGGGAAACATTAAGTGGCCAAGTATCGAACGCGTTGTCTGCTGCAGCAACAGGTTGGGGCTGGTTTACAGTCGACGCAGGAGGTTTCCAAGCCGATCCAACCATCGAATGGAGCAACAACATCGACAGACCCCAGTATCGCGAATTGTATGTGCGATGGCTTCAATGGACCACCTTCTTGCCCTTCATGCGCAATCACGGTAGCCGCAACTGCGACACCAAAAGCGCATTCACCTGCGACAACGAACCATGGACTTATGGCGCACAAAACACGCCCATTATAGTCTCCTACATCAATCTGCGCTACCAGTTGTCTGCTTATCTACGTGCAACCTTTGCTGCATTCTCCGCCACCGGAAGAATGATCATGCGGCCAATGTACATGGACTTCTCGCTCAGCGATGCTAACATCACTGCATGGACAAAAGTGAACAACAACTTCACCACCCAGCAATACATGTTTGGCCCTAGACTTTTGGTCACTCCTGTTACACTACCCAACATGACGGCTTGGGAGGTTTATCTTCCGCAGACAGGCGGTAATCAAGAGAAACCTTGGACTTATTGGTGGACGAATGCGACGTATGCGGGTGGACAAGTCGTTAATATTTCTGCGCCTTTGGAACATATCCCTCTGTTCCACCTCGGTAGCCGCGAAGACATTATGGGTGGGAATGTATTCTAGTGTTTTTTCCATAGTCAAGAGGAAACATATTGCAGGTGCCCGAACATGTTCCGGATGGAAGCTGACCGGATCAAGCGTCTTTCGTGAGCGCTTGCATTATGAACTGCTTGTGTTGTTCTTTTCGATTTTGTCTTCCAGCATATCAAGAGCGTGCTCTTTCTCAAAAAAAAATTAAGGTCCCATTGAAGTTGAGAAGATGGAGAGAATGGTCAAAAAGTGCAAAAGCAAAGGTCGTACCCGGGATCGAACTGGGATTACCGGAATCAGAATCCGATGTGCTAACCATTACACTATACAACCAATTATTGATGTCTGTTAATAATACTTTGTTCCCAATCCCTAATGTCGGGTTTTGCGATCACGTCTTCCAAGCAGAGAAAAACGTGCCTTATGCTAACACTCAAACCCAGATACATTTTCTCAATTGTAAAGTGAGAAGAACAGAGAAGTTTGAAAAGAGAAAAAGCTCTTGGCTTTTATTTCATTATAGAATCCTCGCATTATATCATACGTGGTTTGAATCATCATCTAAGAAGCTAAAAGACATAACAATTGGTATCGAACAAAAAAAAAGAAACATGACTTTTTGTTTTCTTTAATAAGCAAGAGGGACCTTTTCACCCTTCTTCTCGTACTCGAGAACCTCGGCAGGGTCGGTGCCGATGACGGGGTTGTGCGAGTTGTGGCCATCCATGGTGGGATCATGGCCCTGCTGGGTGACGTGGTGGTCGTCGCGCTGGGAGAGAGTGTACTCCTCGTTGTCAATGTGCTTGAACATGAACCAGAAGACGACGGTGAGGATACCGCCGGCAATGGCGCAACCGCCAAAGTCCCAGGTGAGGTAGGGGTCTCTGATGACGGACGAGCAGGCAAGACCGATGAGGTAGGCAATAGCGGTGGAGAAGAGGTTGATGGCGGAGACGAGACCACGCATGTTGGGAGGAGCACGCGAGTAGGCAATACCGTAGGCAGGGACGTTGATGAACAGTTCGGAGATACCACCAATGGCGTAGGGGATGGCGACCCACCAAATGGTGATGGGAGCGACGAGGGAAACACCGTTGGCGTCAACGCAAGTCTCACTGGAACCGTACTTGCCGCAAGGACCAAGCTTGTAGGCGTAGGAGTTCAGGACGGTGTAGCCGATACCACCAAGAGTGGAGAGGGCAAGACCGGTGGTCATACGGGCGACAGGACCGTAACGGATGTGCCATCTGCGGAGAAGAGGGTAAAGACCGTAGTTCAAAACGGGAGCCATCATGATAATGGACAAGGAGTTGAAGTTGCTGATAACATCGTTGGGAACACCGTTGGTGGTGAGCATGGTGGTCAGGTAAGAGGCAGCAGAACCGATACCGTTGTCGTTCAGGTATTGGATGGGGAAGAAACAGAAGATACCAGTAGCCTGGAAAGTACGGCGGACATCCTCGACGAACTGGTCATCCCAAGAGGTGGAGTAACTAAGGCCTCTGGCGGCGATCACGGAAGGCTTGGCAGGCTCCCAGAAACCGTGGCGACCGATTCTCTTGAGACCTCCAGCACGGAAACAGATGGTAAGAACCTTGAAGACGTTGGGAAGGTCGGAACCGCCTGGTGGGTGAAGCACGAGACGCTTGCGGAGGTACCAGAGAAGGAGAGGGAGAGGGATGTAGAGGATGAGAGGAATGAGGAAGGCCAACCACCAACCAACGTACTTCTCGCAGTAGGCAGTCTAGAATGTAAAATTAGCATGTTTCTGGCATGAGAATGGCACATCAGCAACTTACGGCCACTCCCATAAATCCTCCTATGTTGATCAGGAGGTAGAACCAGAGCATAGCACGCTCGGTAGAAGCCTCAGGGTCGACGATAACTCTCTCGCCCTTCTTGGTGCTGACCACAACAGGCACAGTCTCGGGCATCTGATCGAGAAGAAGAGGAGAAACATTGGGCTTGAAGATGCCTGCAAACCATGTTAATAAGATGCGCATTTACAAGAGCTGATGAGAGTAAACTTACCGGAACCAACAGCAAGCAGGTAGACGGAAATGAAGAAGGGTGTCTTGGCAGAGCCATTGGCGAGAAGGCTAGGAGCAGAAGCACCAACCAAAAGGACGTGGGCAACACCGAAGAGCAAGACACCCCAGCAGATGAGCTTGAAACGGCCAGTCTTTGCATCGGCGAGGTAACCAAAGACCAGGGGAAGAGCGTAACAGAGCAGGGAGAAAGACTGGGAGACAGCGTTGGCCTTGACAGTACCCATGCCAAGAGCACCAGCGGTCTGCTGGGTGCCCTCTGCAGGTGCACCATATCCGTTACCGCCAACAGGCATGGGACGGTTGACGAAGTTGCTGAACAATGGCTGACATCCGTAGTAAGAGGCGCGCTCACAGAATTCGACAACGCAAATCAGGTAAGCGACGGTGGGAAGAGAACCAGGAATACGGCGAAGAGTCTTGCGCTCTTCTTCGGTGGGCTTGCCCTCGTAGTCCTCGGTGGTCAAACCAGGAGCATGAGCAGGCTCAGTGCCCATGGTGTAGTTGTGCTTCTCATCGAGAGAACGCTGCGGTGTGATTTGGTCGGCCATGATGGATGTGTCGGTCGATACGGGAACGGCTGATCAAAAAGACGATCGCAGGGACGAGGGACAGGTGCATCTCATATACGCTCACGGTGCTCACCTTCCAGTGCAACCCCCCGGGGCACCTCACGTTGTGCACTGACCTTGCAGGCGAAGCCCGTGTGTTACAGCATGGGCAAAAGATAATGCTATGATCGTCAGAGGATCCGAGGCTCGATACAAGAGGCAATTTCTGATCCAACCTCCATGAGGCAGGTCAACAGGATCAGCGCCGTTCGAGGCTCGAAGCCCTGTGGTGTTGCAAAATAGGCAGCGCCTCGGTCGAGTGCGGAGCCCTACCGTTGGTCGCTCACCTGCCGTAAAAAGCTAGCACACGTTGAGTCAGATCCAGACCTGGACATCTCTTGGAGCTCCGCCAAACGACTGTGATAAGCAAGGGCCTTGGCGAGGAGGATATCGCTAAACCAAGCCAATTCTTGGATTTAGGTTTGCATTGTCTTGGTCGAGCTTATCACGCAATATGAGCTATGATAATTGATCGCTTTGTTTTGTTCACGAGCCAGACATCAACAACAAGCAAAGAAGCGCGCAAGGTAATTCACCGCTCGCCTGGGCAGCGCAAAGCAATAATTTTTCTCTCTCTTGGCCTCAAGCACGCCATTTTTGAACCGACTCCTAGCAGCACTCGGCAGATGTCCCTTGTCGCGAGAACGAAGTCAGGTTAGGTTTAGAACACAGCTGCAAGGTCCACCAAGCACACCCTCAGCGGACGGGTTATTGTGGAAATCTCGCGTGTGTCCGCCCCCAAGATAAACGAAGCACGCGATCACAGGGCCAGCCAGTCGATGTCGAGCAAAAGGGAAACTGCTTGTCAAGGAAACTCTTTGGCTTTGAGTCTTTGCGGAGCGCAGTGCGGAGAGCCAATCGGTGGTTAGCCGCCTATCTGGTAGCGCCGAAGCTTGGGTAATTTGTGCTTGTTTGACTGGTTGAAATTAGCACACGTTACTGATCCTCGTGCGCCTCCGAACCTCGTCCTGCATGTTGGCTGCTTCGCTGTTCCTTCGAGATGCTTTCCAGATGTGCATACAACCCGGGAAGTAGCTCTGAACAAACATCAGCCACTCGCCAACTTCTAATTCTAAATGCGGGATTATCTCACATTGCTTGAACACCCTTAGAAGCGCAGTCACAATGTCTGGCAGCGGAACTACAGGGCGAGCGTTCGATGCTTGGCTGCAAGTCTTGACGGCTTGAAGTCGCTTATTCCGAGGCTTATCATCGCCACATCAATCCTTCAACAAGTCTATCGAGAGATCTTCGTTATCTCATTGTACACAGTACAAAAGAAAGCATGAGAGGTGGCAAGATGGTTCCGCCCAATATCTTGGCACACGATACGGGGAGACCGAGTCCACCAGTCCGCGTGAGTTCCGCTGTCAGTGTTCAAGATAGCGAGGTCGTATAACGGCTGGTTAGTCCTTCAATGCAACCTCCCTATCACTCGTCCATAACCGGTCTTCTGAACTAGAGGTATGACCCGCTAAGGACTTGAGGTTCGATAGCTGCCCGTCTACAACCATGTCATCATCCATTCTACGGTGCTCATGAGTCCATCACGGCTGTACGTCCGCACGTGTCAGCCAGCCTTATCGACTCATGCGAACCATATGTGATTGCATGATTCCATAATGCCTCTCACAGCCCTAACTTTGACGGATAACGATCTGTTGCTTCTTTTGCACTTGCTACATGTCTATTCAGCTGCAGCGTCAAGCTGCATGAATACGAGTCAACAGACATGAATCACGCGGTTGCTCGCGGAACTGATGCAATAATCAGTGTGCTTTGCGCACTCATTCCGTGGATATCTGACGATTTCCTTGCCCTGCACGGCAACTTAACAGGGCGCGGCAAAGTTCATATCCACCACTGTCTTTCAGCAAGTCGTGCATTCCCGGGTTCCGTCGAGGCAGTCTTGGCACAAACATACAACGGAAACATCGCTCCTTTGTCAAAACGGACTCCTGTTGCAAGTATTCGTTTATACCTGCCGTGCTTCTTCTACATCCAACATCCAATAAACAGCGCTGCGCAACTTGACCTCCTTCCTGTTTTGGGCTCTCTCATCTCTCAACACCAGCTGAAGCTTATATCAACGACAGCACGGTCGGTCTCGTTGTGCAGCGCCCCAAAAGAAGGCGACAGTCAAGGTCGGCCTCCATGGTTTGCAAATCGAGACCGCTGGCTTTGAAAGGCTGCGGTGTTCCATTGTATCGCTGTCTGTTTGTGTTCACTTGGTCGAATATGTTGTTCCAGGGCAATGCTTCCATCTGAATCTCCTTGAGCTCCCTGTGCCTCTCGTGTCTCGAGCATGGAGTAGTATGCTATGACTGCTGTGATTAACCTTTAGCTCTCTGCGCTCTCATTGCTGTAACACCACTGCCCTTGCTGTTACAGCTGGCGTGTGGTGATCGTCATGCCGCGGCATGAAGCGAATCGAAGCTTGAGGCGTAAGTCATGGCCCGAACGGTCATATCTCTTGGCCAACTCTGCTCTAGTCGACGGTAGCACCCTGACCTCTATCTTGTTTCGCGACTACAGCACGAATAGAGCTTGCAGTGATTCCTTTAGCTATGAGATGCAACAACGATTGGTCTTGCTACACACTTTATGAGTGAAGAAAGTATCAAAACTCTGCCGATGTTGTGTTGTGGACATGACTTACAGATTTGGCAAAAGCACAGTCGTAGGTGAATAGATGCTTAGCACACATTCTGATTGCTCTTTGTATTCTCGACAAAGACTGTAGCGTTGACTTCAACGAGTAGACATTTCCAAACGACCCAAATTTCTAACAGATCCTTGTTTTTCTCATCTACAACAACCATCCCATCCCAACCATTCGTCCTTTCCCCCTTTTTGCATCTCACGAAACCACACCCTGGGTCTTGAGATCCTCAACCTGTGACTCTGAATATCCCAACTGTTGCAAAACTTCACTGGTATGCTGTCCCAACGTCGGCGGCGGAGTTCTGATTCCCGGTGTGCTTTCCGAGAACTTGACAGGTGTGTTGACGAGTTTGATGGGACCACAGGAAGGGTGATCTACTTCTTTGACCATATCTCTTGCCAGAACTGTTTTGTTTTTCATCAGCCATGATCTTCTGAAACCTCAATCCCTCAGAATAAAACAAAGGGGTGGGAGAACAAAGGAATGAAAGCAGGCTTACCATGTTCATGTTTCATAGTTCCTGCAATGTCGTTGACAGCAGCATACGGCATACCACTGCCCTCGAAAACATCCAACCACTGCTGTGTCGTCTTGGTTTTCGTAATGGTGGTGATCAACTCCTCGAGTAAATCTCTATTCGCCACTCTCTGCGCATTAGTCACGAATTTGGGATCTGCCTTCCATTCGGGTTTGTGGAAGAGATCACACAAAACACCAAAGAGGCGGTCATTGCCACCTCCAATCATAATACTGCCATCGGAGGTCTCAAAGCCTTTGTAGGGTACGATGGAGGGATGTGCTGTGCCCCAACGTCCCGAGTCTGGTTTTCCGGAGATGAGGTGTGAGGAGGCGAGGTTGGAGAGGGTGGCGACTTGGCAGTCGGACAGCGAAACGTCTATCCATTGGCCTTGGCCGGTGATGGAGCGTTGGAGTAGAGATGCGAGGATGGAGTTGGAGGTGTAGAGGCCGGTGGTCAGGTCAGTGACTGCAACACCCACTTTTGCAGGTTGGCCGTCGCGGTGGCCGGTTATGTGCATGAGTCCCATTTCACTGTTGCTTGCATCAGTCCCTGCCCAATAAAACCCCTCGACAACCCTAGTCGAAATTGGAAAGGAATCAAAAACTCACGCCTCAACCATGACATCGTAGCCCGCACGATCGCTATACGGACCCGTCTGTCCATATCCAGTAATACTCGCATAGATCAACTTAGGATTAACCTTCTTCAATGTCTCATAATCCATCTTGTATTTCTTGAGCGCGCCAGGAAGATAATTCTCAACCAAAACATCGCACTCTGCAGCAAGCTTGTGCAAAATCTCCACACCAGAGGGTGATTGGAAAGATAGAGCGAGGGACTTCTTGTTGCGGTTGACAGAAAGAAAGTATGCTGATTCGCCGGGGGTGGGCGATTTGGAGGGTGTTTCCTTGATGTGAGCAGCGTAAGGAGGACCCCAAGCTCGTGTGTCGTCGCCGCGTGTCGGATGTTCGATTTTGATGACTTCTGCACCTAGATCACCTAGAATTTGTGTGCAGTATGGCTGTTTTCGCTCGTTGTCAGTTCTCGTTCTTGTTAATTTGTATGTGTCTAGCGCTTGCTTGCTTGATTGATGGAAGGGCAGTGTTCGGTCATGTGTCTGTTCTGTCGTCTGTGGCTGTTGTTCATGTGCTTTCTCTGAGGTGCGTTTTCTGTTTTTCATGGCTTGTTTTCCCGCAAGGCACCGAGGGTGGAGTCGTGTCTTTCGAGGAAGCAGGTGCTTTCTCTTTTTCCAGTGTCTGATAAATTCCTTTCCAGACATCAACTCCACCCATTCCTCATGTCACTCTAGACAAAGCCAGAGCATTTTCTTCTTGGGGATCTGGTTGTTTTCTCTCTCTGCGGCCGCTTGATTCCCATCGTGCTCACTTCTTGGTCATCTCTTTCACATATCTTTCTCGCACGAACAGCCTCTGACCACCCTAACAACCATCTCTTTCTTACCCAGCCAGCTTGTCCTCAGCCAGCTCTTCCTGATCTCTTCCATCTCTTCCTCTTCCACTTCCCTTTCCCCTGCCGATTCCCTTTTCTCAGAGCCCAATTCTTTCCTCTCAGGGTCCGCACTTCAACCCCAAACTCCTCCATCTCTTCACGCCCCCACTCTCATCCCAAAACCCCTTCCACTTCAAAAGACAGAAAAGTAAGAGAAAAAGAAAAGTAAGATACTCACACCAGCAAGAACCCTAGTCATATCCAACACTTTGACTCCTTTGAGCGGTAGAACTTCTTTAGCTTTCGTTGCCGTTGCCATCATCCTAGATGAAACTAGTCGTTGTCCATTGGTAGTGATAAATGGTCGTGTGAGCACCGCTGCTCCTCGGCGGTTGAGAAGTTGGAAGCTGGACATTGCTGCTGTCGTTGCGCAAGGTTTGCAGTCCACAGGAGACAAGGAAAGAGATATTGATAAGAGAGAATTCACCAAAAGTGTCCACAGATCAGAAAAGAGAAAGAAGGAAAACAAGCAAAGATGAGAAACAGAATAATATGTGCCGTCGGTTGTTGCGATGTAATGCATGCGTGCAGCGGTTACGGAGCCTCCATCATCATGTGGGGATCTTCGGGGCCGAGTTTCCGATTCTAAATCGCCATGGACGACGGGACCGAGGCCCGATGCGATGCGCAGGACAAAACCGACGCAACATATCAGCAAAAGTAGTCTCCTGTCAGGTGCACTGTTTTGAAGTACTCGTAAAGGGAGATTTCGCAGAGGATAAAGTCATTTCATCGAACGTTCTTTATGTAGATTCTCAACACCCCCCTAAACCTTTGCCCGGAACACCATTTCCCAATGCAACAATTGAAAATATAAAACGAGAAAAATCCCCCCTCCATGCTCGAGACTTTTTAACGACTTCTTCCTAACCGAGCATCCAGCGATATAAAACAATAATAACCGAGTCAAGCAACATGTAGTGTCATTGTGATTAGCACATGACGTAGGTGCACTTGCCCTTGGCCTCGCGACCCTGCTCGTTGGCCTCGAGGTTGTACTCAATAGCAACGTCCAAATCTCTTCTGTTTCTCTCATTGGGCTTGCAGAGAAGAGTGCCGTTAAGCTTCTCACCAGCCTCAACAGTAAGGTTGTCGTCAAGGTAGAAGACGGTCTGTTTCCAGTGCGTGTACTTTGTGTGAGGACCGGTCGAGAACTTGACGGGCTTGTGGCAGGCAGAGAATTCAATGTCGAACCAGGCGATCAGTGCGTGCACGTAATCGGTGCGGCGAACAGGGAGCGAGTATGGGAGGTGGAAAGCGAGATCGGCGACCTTGCAGGTGTACAGGTCGAGGGTGATGAGAGGTGCGGGATCAGTGACGACAGCCTTGAGGTCAACAGTGTCGACAAGAGGCTCGGTGAGGGCGGTGCGCTTGAGGGGAGCGTAGTCGAAGCCCCAGACGTTATCCCAGACTGCGCATCGAGGTCAGTAACAGTGAAGATGTTGCGGGAGAATGCGCGACTTACAGTTGATCTTCTCCTCCTTGTAGTCGCCATCCTCGATACCGGCGACGAAAATGGTGGCCTTGTCGGGGAAGATGAGACCACCCTTCTTGAGGTAGCGATCGCGAGCCCACAGGACAGTGTCCAACATGGACTCGTAGAGCAAGAAGTAGCCCATCCACTCGGAGATGATGATGTCGACCTCGGGGAAGGGAAGAGTAACCTCCTCCATCTTGCCCTGGAGAAGAGTGATCTTGTCGCTCAAGCCGTTGACCTCGACAATCTCCTTTGCCTTGTCAATGATGGTCGACATGTCAACACCAATGACGTGCTTGGCGCCAGCCTTTGCTGCGAACCTGTGGATTGAATCTCAGTATGCGGTCGTGTAAACGAAGGGAGGAAGGGATGCGCACATGGACAGAATGCTGGTTCCGCAACCAACATCGAGGACGACCTTGTCCTTGAAAAGGTGACGGTTCTGGTAGATGGCGTCGCGGTAGCTGCGTGTGCGCACGTCGTCCTTGAGCATCTCCTCGTGGATTCCATGGTGGTTGTAGCTATTGGGTATGTCAGTCTTGCACCTCGTACAAGAATGGCGTGAATGGAGAATTACCTGTTGAAGTAGTGCTGCTCAGAGTGAGCAAGACCGGCGAGACGGTCGGCTGGTGCCGCTGCGGTTGCGTTGTTTGCCATGTTTGCTATGTCTGAGCCGAAGTGAATTGAGCGACCGTGATGAGATTTGTAGAAATGAACGCGACAAAAGATACAAAAGTGGAAGGAGGATTTTTCTTGAGCAGGAGATGATGCTTTTTCATCCAAAAGCAGAAGCTTCGACTTGGACGATTAAACGTCCGAGCGTTGTCGGACTTTGTTCAAGAAACGCCGCCGCTCAAGCAAGACCCTGTCAAAATCTCGTCTCAAGTCTGGACGCCTTGGCAGTAGAAAAATATTCAGATAATAAATATTTACAGTAGTGAATATTATCTTCTTGGGATCACCATCAGCCAACAATCTCATCAGCACCAGCCATGGTCGCATCATCCATGCCGCCACATCTTTCGGCCGGTATGAAATGGCTGTACACTTCTTCATTGTCATCAACCAGCCATTTCAGATCATTCTCCTCAGGACCAAGTAATGCTGCCAGTCCTTGGCCAGGTTTTGGATGATTGGCTGTGGGATTGTCGAGCTCGTTATACCCTTCGTCCACGTCATCATCTGGCCGTACTGGTAGAGGATAGTAGGCGTGTTCAGAATCGTCAGATGGTGGCTCAGGTGGGTTCGGTGGCAGAGGCTCGACTTGTGCCTTAGGAGGATCAAGTAGATCTGTGAGTGTGGTAGGTATAGGTGTTTGGAAAGCTCCTGGTGGGAACAATGCCAGATCTGGATGTGATTGTTCTGCCCGTAGTAGCAACTCGACCAGCGCATTTGTTGGTAATAACATCAAGACTTCTCGTTTCTGCAACTGTCAGTTTTTTGTCACGCTGAAAACATCGGCACGACACGTACTTGGTGATCCATCAAGTCCCCTCCCGACATGAACGAATCAATGTCAACTTCAGGCGGTGGTCGAACAGTACAGTCTGAGCAGAACCATTCCATGTCGGGGACATCTACAACCTCCTGGCTGATGGGAGGGTAATGGCAATAGCGGTGGTAAGGAGTGTTGCAGCCATCACAAAATACTATCATGTTGGTGGCTGGACTATGAGGTCGGAGACATTGCTTGCACACTGCTAGTTCCGGATTCCTACGTCCCCAGTTGCGCTTACGTTTTGTGCCTGAGGTGGGTGATGGTATGACTGGTACAAAGGTGGTAGGTTTTGTGATTGCGCGACCAGAGCGCGAAGTTGTCGCTAAAGGAGTGCCCTCGGCATCGTCAAACAAATCGTCGTCGCTGTCGGAGCTGACTTCGTGAATCTTGATGCCTTCAGCCAGAGGCTTCCGGCCACCTCTGCCGCCTCTCCCCCTTGGACGACCTCCTCTTCCTCGGCCACGACCTCGGCCTGTGGATGGCGGTGTCTCAGCAGCTGCCGACAATGGTGACATGGCAGTTCCAGGTAATGCGCCTCGTCCTCTGCCTCTTCCTCGACTTCCCCGCGGGCGGCCTCCACGATTCCTCCCTCGTCCTCCGCGCACGACTGGCGTGGCAGCATTGATTGACGTATCCATATCCTCCTCTTTTACTCTAGCGTCAGCACCCAGTGAGGTCGAGGTAGTCATGTTCTTGAGGACAGCATTTCTGGCAGCTTCCCACTCTTGTGTACTATAAGCCGCAGACAGATTTGTCGAAGGCAAGCGTTCTAATATTTGTTCTGTAGCCGGAGAGAAGGACTTGATGGCAGGTTGGGCGGTAGTATGGTGTATAGGTGCATTGATCGAAGGGATGGCAGTCGCTGGCGCATTGGTGGTTGAAGGATTCAGAGATGGCGGCTGGGTCGAGTCGACTTCGGGAGGCGCATCGGACTGAGCATCTGCAAGGGAAGGAGCGTCGGTCACGGGTGGATTGTCATTGGGGGCAGTCGACATGTCGACGTCTGACTGAGGCAATTGGCCTGTCGCATGACCCGATGGAAGCTACGCCGGGAGTCACCGCCACATGCTCAGAAGCAGCTCTCAGCCACAGGTTGTCACCGTGCGCCACATAACGCGGCATCTACGTCAGTGGGCTGAGCCGCAACCGTGGATATCAACAAATCTTGGGCCCTCTCTCTGTTTCGTCGCACGACAAGATCAACAATGTCGGTACCAGAACGACCGTCAATCGCCGTTACGGCTGCTCAGAGGACGGAGCGTCACGATTTTGCAGAGTCGACACCACAACCTTCTCTCTCGCCCTCACCCACCCCAAGTCCCCCTCCTCCCCAACACCGGCCCGTCTCTCCTATACCCTCGACATCGTCGTCCAAGAAGCCTGCCGAGCCCGGCCGCCCGCGATGGATTCTTCACTTGCAGGCCCAGATGTGGCGCTTCCTCATGGGCATCGGCATGCTTCTGCACCGCATGGCTCCTCCTCACCCGCCCAAACCCTCGTTCAAACGCTCCATCAAGGCCACCGTCAGTTCCAAGCCCGGCAATTTTGATCTGCACTTCTACGTGCCCAAGGACTACGAACATAACCGCCGATCGAACTTTGCAAAGAAAAAGTACCCCTGTGTCATCAACTTCCACGGTGGAGGCTTCACCCTGGGCAGCCCTAGTGACGATGCTCGCTGGTGTGGAACCGTCGTCGATGAATGCGGTGCTGTTGTTGTCTCGGTCGATTACCGCCTAGCCCCGGAGAACCCTTTTCCTACCGCCGTTGAGGATGGAGTAGATGCTGTTCTCTACATGGCAGATAACGCCGACGAACTCGGCATTGACGAGAACAAAATCGCCCTTTCTGGTTTCAGCTCCGGTGCCAACATGGCCTTTACCGTGCCTCTCCGCCTTTACGATCACCAGAGCGAGTTTGGCCGAATTGCCACACACCATGGTGCCTCTTCTTCCATGCTCAGTCTGCCGGGAAGCCAGGACGTTGCTTCATCCAGTCTTAGTGTTGACCGCATTGTCCGCAGCCGCAGCCACACTGTCGCTCCTACCCTGGCCTCGCTGCAGAAACAGCAGATGACTATCAAGCAAGTAGAGACTGTCCAATCTGTATCTATCTGCGCAATCGTCCCATGGTATCCATCCTGCGACTACACTCAGACCCGTGAAGAGCGCAGAAACACTTCTGTTCGCACTGATCAAGACCTCCCCGCCATCTTCACGAACCTCTTCGACGAGTCATACCTCCACCCTCCTGACACTATTCCTCTGGACTCACCTTATCTCTCCCCCGGCATCGCTCCTACCGACCTTCTCGCCGAAGCCTTGCCCCAAGAAATTGTCATGCATACTTGTCAATGGGACATGCTTCTGGTTGAAGGTGAAAAGTTCCGCGATCGTCTGATGGGCAAAGGCATCAACAAAAATGTTCACTACAAAATGATTGAAGGTGTGCCTCATGGCTGGGACAAGGCACCAAACCCTCTCAAACCTACTCCTGGCGTCAAGGAGCATTATCTCAATGCTACCAATCACCTACGACGAATCTTTGCAAAGCAAGGTGGCAGTGCCCCTGATGATGCGACTGTTGGGGGTGTAGCTGGTGAAGGCAGAAGAATGAGTACTTTGGTCAATTAGATATTCTGTGCTTCTTTTCTGCTGGCGTTGTACCATGTCAATCTAGGCTTCTTTTTTCTCCTTCTCTTCTTTTCATTGCCGGTCGCTTTCGTTTCCTCTCTTGTAACACATTGTCAAAATCGTCTCTGCCAAGCAATGCCCCGACGTTCATTCCCGAATCTCAGACGAACACATCACACTTGTTACATCTGTCACTCCACGAGGCTGCATTGGTACTGAGAACTGCTTCAGGCCGACATGGCCTCTCTGCATAAGTCTACGGCCCATCTTGGAGCGACAGTCCCGCCATCTCCTCAGCTCGCCCTGATGCCCCGATCTCGGGTCTGTTGTCTTCTGTCTCGCACATCCTCGGCCGTTAACAAAAACACCTCAGCCTACAGAGATAAAACCGACATCGAGCTTCTCATTCGACGGATTTGCCATGCCTCTCGTCCGGTATACCGCTTGCAACAGCCTGTACGGGCTTGGCCGCTTGGCCTTTTCTGGGCAAAGAATATATCCACGACTTTATCCCCCTTGGCAACGTATACCACTTCATATCAATGCACGCCACAAGGGCTTCGTCTGCAAACGAGTACTGCCATCAAGGTTGCCAGGCGAGGGGTAGGTCATTTACCCCAGGGGGAAATTGCCATCTCCACAGTATGCACCTTGCGGGGAAGTTGTTCCATTGAGGCAGGCCTGGTCTTTGGGTTTCTGTATAGCCGCCTTCGGATGTCTGCAGTGACCTCTTGGGAAAGCGATGTCGCGTCTAGCATGCAGCTCAATTGCGGCTGGTTGACGGATAATCTGGGCGACAGCAAGTGCGAAGGTAAGTGTATTTGGCGGTAAATCTATGCCAGACGACTACAAAAAGCCTCATCCATCCTCTACATGTACTGGGAGATCTTCATCGACAGATCTGCTCGGTTCCAAATTCCCAGAAGCTCCAGTGTCGTCTGCAATAGAATAGCATGCATTTCTCCACAATCACTGCAAGTCTTGCCCTGCTTGGACTCGGTACTGCCACTCCAACTGAGTAAGTCTTTTCTTCTTCTGTATTTGATGGCTATAATTCTGATCTGGGACATGCAGCTACAGCACCTCTTCTTACTCCAAGAACCAAGGACTCGCTCAAGCCTGGACCTCCAAAGGTCGCCAATACATTGGTACAGCATTGACTATCCGTGATGACCCCGTCGAACAAGGCATCATTCAATCTCGGACCGATTTCAACTCCATCACTCCCGAAAATGCCATGAAGTGGGAGTCTACCGAGCCGCAACGTGACAACTTTACGTTTGCTGGTGCAGATGCTGTCGCCGAGTTTGCCGACAGATACAACAAAGAGATGAGATGTCACACTCTGGTCTGGCACTCTCAACTGCCTGCCTGGGTCAGTCAAGGCAACTTTGACAACAAAACCTTGATCTCCATCATGGAAAACCACATCAAGAAAGTCGCTGGCAGATACAAGAACAAGTGTACTCACTGGGATGTTGTCAACGAAGCACTCAACGAAGATGGCACCTACCGCAGCTCAGTCTTCTACAACACTATCGGAGAGGCATTTATCCCTATCGCTTTCCGTTTCGCTGAGAAGTACGCTGGGTCCAAGACAAAGCTGTACTACAACGATTACAACCTCGAGTACGGCAGTGCCAAGGCCCTCGGTGCCCAACGCATTCTGAAACTCGTTCAGAGCTACGGCGTCCAAATCGACGGTGTGGGATTGCAAGCCCACCTGAGTTCTGAAGCTACTGCATCCACTGGCGGCGGTGTCACTCCAGACGTCCAAACCTTGACAAATGTGCTCAAACTATACACAGACCTTGGCGTCGAGGTTGCGTACACAGAGCTGGACATCAGATTCACCACTCCCGCCACCGATGCAAAACTCAAGGCTCAAGCAGATGCTTATGCCAGAGTCGTTCAGTCCTGCATCAACGTCAAGAAATGTGTTGGTATCACTGTTTGGGTAAGTCTGCTTTTCCTCTCTTCTATCTGACATTGTTTCGTCCCAAAAGGCACAATGCTGATCTGTATATGCAGGGTGTCTCGGACAAGTACTCTTGGATCCCTGGTGTTTTTCCTACTGAGGGTGCGGCATTGCTCTGGGATGAGAATTTCAACAAGAAGCCTGCTTATAGCTCTGTCCTCAAGACCATTCAGTCCTTCCGTAGATCTTGAGCATCCGTCGAGCGTGCGAGTGCAGCATCTCTGGTTGTTTTGAGTTGTATGTATGGGCCACAGCTGGCTGTCTTGAGCTCGCTATGAGCACGGAATCAAGTCTCGAATAATCGGGTGGCCAAGATAGCACCCGAGACACCTTTTGTTTACATCCCTCGACACGATTACAATCTCGAGAAAGGCTATGTAGCTGTAACTTTTCGCAATCTTCAGTACGCTGTTACTAAGACTGCTTACTAGATTAAGGATATAGTTAGAATTGCCGACTCGCAATTGCAACCTGTCATCGCATACATAGAGAAGTCCAATGATCTTCGATACATTTTCATGGTTCTGGCGGCAATTAGAACTGGATATAGGGTACTCCTGCCATCGACTAGAAACAGTCATGAGGGTCATGTTTCGTTGATCCGATCCACCAACTGTACAAATTTTTTCTATAGTGCCGAGTCAAAGTCTGATGCAGAAGACCTTGCCTCTTGCTTTGACGGGTCAGTCGCGTCTTTCGAGATCCCAAGTCTAAAGCAACTTATCGAAGGCGATGCCGGGTTCTATGCGGACGGTGGAGGTGATGACTCAATGGATATAGCGGTCATCATCCGAACCTCTGGATCGACTGGATTACCCAGGCCCATTGGGATACGACATGGGTACATCGCGATAGAATCGTTACTCTCCCGCCTTGAGACCCCTAGTGGCCGACGGACCGTGGCAAACGTGCATGGCGGAACGTTTAGTTAGCTCCGTACCCTTCCTTTCTTCCATGCTATGGGCCTCCTCTCGGTCTGCAACTCAATCATGTCTCTTGGACCGTTGATACTGCCTCCCGCTGGGCGTTCCATCGACGCAGCCTTAAACTTGGCCATGATTCTTGCTGGAAAGCCCGATATTGGGTTATGTTTGCAGGAGTAGCTCCTCTATCTGCCAGAGATTGGCACGAGGATCTCCGAAGTCTCCCGTCTACAGCCTTTCATAGGATCTATAGAATCGTGCGCTGTTTGACAGCTACGTGGTCGAAGATCCTGAGGATTGGCAGTATTATGAACGGTGTCCATGGACCGGTGCCCTTATGGAATCCATAGGCCCGGATGGTCTCTGTGAGATGGTTACCAAGAAAAAGGATAACGGCTACCAGGGTTCCTTTTACAGCTTTCCGGAGCTAGATGAATGGCGGACCAAAGATCTATACATCCAGCACCCAACCAAATCCTTCTATGGACTTACGTCGGTCGCAGGGACGATATGATAGTCTTTTCAAATGGCGAAAAAGTCCATCCGGTAGCTTTCGAAAAGTTCATGGAAGCCGATCAAACCATCCACGGTGCTCTTGTCTTAGGTCCAGGGTGCTTTCAGGCGAGTCTTCTCATAGAACCGAAACTCACTGAGGATCCAGACATGATGCTAGAGAGGATCTGGCCAAGAGTTGTGCAAGCGAATGAGCTCGTACCTGCCTACGCCCGAGCTTGGAAGACGAAGATAGCTTTTGCGGCGGATGGAAATCGTTTCGTGCGTTCCGCGAAAGGCAGCATCGGTCGACGCGGAACCAGTGATCTGGTTTGGGGATGAAATCAACGCGTTGTCCATGAACGAACAGTTCATCAAGAAAATTGATCATCTTGACCCACAATCTGCTTGGCCAACAATCAAAGCAGTGGTCAGAAGAGCTGTGCGGCTGACCATGTCGAATCTGCCTGTTGGCATCGATGGATCGATCGACATCTTCCAAGACGGAGGTGTCGACTCACTTCAAGTTCTCGGACTAGCGACTTCTCTTGCTCACGCAGTCTCTATCGTGGCAGTGGTTTTAGAGCGTCTGGGCGATCGAGCGTGGAGACGGCTCGGCATTTGCAGGGACTGGCAACGATTTTCTGCACGCTGGTGACACGGGCTAGTAGCGCTATTTATAACAGTCGTTACAGTCTTAGACCATTCGTGGACGATCTCCAACATCGACCAACATCTCAACAGCGAATCACTTTACGCACCGCAACCAGTGACATTGGGTTGCACTTGTCAATCGAGCAAATGGTCTGGAGCACGCATGATGGAGTATGCAGGAAGTTGATATCACTGATCGCTCCTGCTTGCTCAGTTCTTTGCAGAGTATCTGGGTCGTATAAGGGCAACCTCTCGCTCTATGTGACTGCTACATGAGTGTTTCCTGAACCTCGGAAGAGAAGATGAATCAAGACGACTGGGAGCACACCAAAGCCTACATCAAATGCCACACACAGAAACTCAAACGCAGACGACCTCCGAACCAGTCCACCTGCACAAGGTGCGCAAAAGCAGGCGTCGAATGCAACCCTCGTCCACCAAGATGGCATCAGACTACCAGCACATCCATGGAACCAACCCGACATACCGATTCCTTATCCAGGGTAAAACGCGACAATAGCATCAGTGCTGAAAGTGGATGGAATCCATGGAATTTCGGTCGATTCCAACTCCAAATGGAAAGGGGGTCAATCCAACTCCACCTATTCCATGGAATAGAGTGGATTCCAAATGGAATTCCATAGCTAGGTCAGGGTTACGGGGTTAGTCTATATAGTGACTTTGGTTAAGATATATATAAATAATTGAAATATCCTCTAATCTACTATAACTCTATATTATATAGTTAAATAGCTAAGAGTCTAGCTTGGCCTAGTATTTATTACTATTATCTAAGCTATCAAGTAGTAAGATATAGTATTTAGTATATATAGCAATAGATATATCGAAATTATTTCTTTGAACAGGGTTATAGCATCAACCTACTCCTGATTTTGGCTATACTAGGATTTTCCCAGCTTTAAATAGTGTCTTGGCAGTACTATACCTAATTAGGCCTGTCTTGGCAATTCCATGGAATCCAAATAGAATTCCATATGGAATGGAAACTCCATGGAAGCAGAGGCTATTCCAACTCCAGTTCGATTCCATATGGAAAGCATGGAAATTCCAAATGGAATTCCATCCACTTTCAGCACTGAATAGCATGCACGCATCTTTGTGGACGTCACCAGATGCAGAGACCAGTATGTACCTATCATTCCACGACGAGATGTGTCGGTGACGCTGAGCGATTTTAGCTACCCTCAACGACTCCCAGCGTTTGACGTCTCAGGTCTAACAGCAGCCTCCATCTTGATCCAGTAATGGCTTCATGTATAGCTTGGAGACTTCCGCCCTGTTTGATATAAACAACGATATGGACATGACCGACTGGCTCAATGCAAGCCAAACAGCATTTCCCAGTCCTACGAGCCATGCAAGTCTTTCATACCACAGATCGCTGCCCGCGACTGCAGAACTGGTATCGGTGGAAACTGAATCGCACAGTCGCGGCGATTCAAGTATGTCTGATCTGTACAAGAACGTGACGGCTGAGTCGCCATGGGTGAAGGAGTGGGTCAGCGACCTTGTACGACTCAACGCGGGAATATTTGCGCAGAGCACGGCAGACATTCCATCCAACACAGACGACATCAGCTTTGACTTGGCCATGAGGCTGTCAGAACTCATCGATCGACTGCATGTCGGCGCATACACCACTCCCCGAACCTCTGTAGGATCATGAAGCTCCGATCTAGCCATAACCAACGACAACATCCATGCAAGCCGCGGGGCGCGCGTCGTCCTGCGAGATCAGTCGAACAGTCTGCTTCTCATGTCCTCATGTGTCCGCCTGCTCGGCATATTCCAGTACCATGCTTCAGCGCCTCAAAGCTCAAATTACCGAACTCCACAACTTACGAAGCGAGCAACAGGTCAACATCACACTAGGCACGTTGAACCTAGCCGAGCGCTCAGCCATGCAGTGTTTCCTTGTCAACATGGTCTGCCTCGTCCCGATCCCCAATGTCTCTCGCAATGTTCCTTGTCTTCTTCTGCGCACCAGCATAAGCCAGCCCTGCACAATTCTCCACTTCGTAAAAAGAAAGGAACTACTAGTTACTAGACTTAGTAAGAGTATAGTAAAGCATAGATATATCTGATTTCGTCTGCTCTTTGTGATACGAACCCTTTTCCTTACGATATAGATCGGCCAAGCTATTCAATCAAATATTCATCTGATGCAAAACAACCACTGACAGATATAACACTTGCTCTGCATGGCATGAGAAGAATCCACGACTTAGAACCAGCCGAACAGAATCTCCATATGGATCAAAGCATTGTTCGACGACCCTCTCTCTATGAACTCAAGAACCAATGCAGCTACTCTTGCCTCACATATTCAACCTTGCGAGCTAGCCAGCAGCCTACCGTGACTCTGTTATACATGCCATCTTTCTCGTCCGTGAAGACCACAGTCCAATCACCTGGCGGAGTCGCGTCGAGACCTCGTGGGTTGCCCAATGCCCAGATCTGCTGCTCGCCAATCTGTCGCATGATCCAGATAGGTCCACGTCCGAGGAAGCCATCGAAAGAGCCGTACAGCCTACCACGCTCTCCGGACACTGTGAAAACACTGTCTCTTTCCTTGCTTCTGTACACTCCGACAACACCTTCGCTGGAGGTCTGGCCGAGATCTTTCTTGTCCATAGGTTGCAGTCGTAGGGCTTTCAGAATTCTGTTGTCGTCAATTCGCTCAACGTGAAGGATATCTCCATCGAGAGACAGCTTCATGCCATCTGATTTTGCTTCCGTCTCCGAGACCAGTCTGGCGACCTCGCCGGCAGTTCCAGGGCCGTAGCTGACGGAGATAGTACCGGGCTTCTCTCTGTTGCCTTCTTCAACTGCAACATAGAGCTGAGTTTCTTCGTCAAAGAAGTGTCCTTTCCAAGCAGCCGGCACGTCAACGGTCTGGGGTTCGGGCTCTTGAGCTTCACAAACTTTCTTCACGACAAACTCGAGAGGAGCCGCTGGCGAAGTCTCAAAGTTGTGCATGGCTACCACAGAGAGGCGCTTCGATGGAATCTGCACTCTTAAGTGTCGGAAACCGCGGAGTGCGCCACCATGTCCAATTCCTGACTGGCCAGCGACCTTGAATCGCTTGAGTCCGTATCCGTAGCCAGCTGGTGTGCCATTGCGGAACTTCTGCTCCTTGGATGTTTGTGCGTACGGGCTTGCACCATCTGTCAAGCTCTGGTCCAGATAGACCTCATAGGCGATCATGTCCTCAAGCGAGGCAGCGATACCAGCATCACCACCCCACTCGATACGGTTTGTTGCGGCAAAGTATCCTACCTTGTCGTTTCCTTCGTAACCAACAATGGGAAGTGGTAATCCATTTGTGTTCGCGCAAAGACTGGCTGTTTTCATGCCTGCAGGGATGAACAGTCTCTGCGTAAGTAACTGAGCGAGGGAAAGTCCAGACACGTTCTCGAGGATCCGGCCTAGTACATGGAAGTTCACATTGGAGTAAGAATACTCTGTGCCAGGAGCGAAATGATAGCTCTTGATCCTGTCAAGTGCCTGTGGAGCATCATGTAACAGGGAAAACTTGTCGTCAGGACGAGCGCCCCAAAGAGTGGTCCTGTATGCGACTGTGTGAGCTTCTGTTCAATGTCGATGATTCAAGTGTCACTCACAGTGCCCAATAATCGCGTATACCCGACTGCATGTTGTACAGATCAGGCACTGTGACGCCGTCTGCACCACCGCATTTCAGATTCGGCAGCAGCTTCTGAAGCTCGTCTTCGAACTGTTTCGCAGGGTCGCAATTACGCTCGAGCATCATTGGTGTGGGATCACGCAACAGCGACTCCATGGTCAAGCACACCATCTGCTTCGAAATGGAGCAGATTGGGAACTGTGTCTTGCTCGTCATGGGTATGCGATTGTCGAGGTCGGCATATCCCCAAGCGCGCTGGCCCAGCAATGCGCCATCCTTTACAACTGCAACGACACCACCTGGACCAGTGCTCAAGTGTGGCACGGCAGCAAGGATATCGTCGATGTTCATAGTTTCGGTCGTCATTGTTGTGTCTACAGATGGAGAATGCTATCGCATGAAGAGGACATGTCACTCGACGTGCCCTTCTCCAGGCCACTTGTCACTAACGTCGCGGGCCGAAGCACGGGTAAACAGAGACGCCGGTTGTCAAAACGCT
Source organism: Aureobasidium sp. EXF-3400 (assembly GCA_024195585.1). Lineage (NCBI taxonomy): Eukaryota > Fungi > Ascomycota > Dothideomycetes > Dothideales > Saccotheciaceae > Aureobasidium > Aureobasidium sp. EXF-3400. Next base: position 92,343 of record SWBL01000132.1, read on the forward strand.
TAGTCACCGCCGCAAGTAACGTCGTGGGACAATTGTTGCTCTGCTCACCTTGCCATTATTCCCAGCCTCGGGCCAGAGCATGTCGTTCCAGACTACGAACTGAGAAGAACTTACCACCTATAGTGACAGGGCGATAGCAAAGACATGTGGCATGCACCGCATGCTAATGACGAAATAAGCACTACGATACTGCTGCCATATATATTAGGCATGTTTCCCTTTCTCATCGAGAATATAGTTATGGTATATTCATGCAGATATTTGTCAGATGCTATGATCCATATATGTCTTGTATTGCATACCAAGCTATAAGTAGTATGTCAAAGTTTCACCTCACGCTAGCTTCAAAATGCTAATATCATATCACAGCGATATGCCTTTACTAACTTCAGCCTCTTACTTATGCGGTCGTGCTGTAGCGGATACCATTGCCCTTGGCTGTATATCCGTAGTTATGAATACCGTTACCGTCAGGGTCTTGGTTCTTGGAAAAAGTATATTCGCCTAGAGAGAAATTCCGTGACGAGTGTCTAATTTGCATTATAGAAATGGGAGATGGCGCTCATAACGTCTTACTGTTACAGTAAGAAGGGCATTTGTCCTCTAGGAAGCTAACAACACTATTAATCGTGTCCGATCGGCAATAATGCGTCGTGTACCTAGCATCATTACATGCTTACACCACCACGGATACCGATACGGAGGTGAGAGACCCTCTCGGTTTGACCGCGACGTTATCATCTACTAGTGCGCCGAGCTTGGTCACTTTTACGAGCATCGAGTAAACAGAAAAGTCTTTGAGTTTGCCGATCGTTCACTGGAAAAGTCTGAAGCAGTTCATCGCAGAGGAATCTCACAAACTATCAAGTAAGACGGAAGAATTTGTGAAAGATCATGGAAAGCTAAGGAAAGCGACCAGTACATCTCAACGTATTGAGGCTACGAAGCTCGCCGCCATCAATCAAATTTTGAAACAAGCAGCAAGCTAAGGAGTCTGCTAATCCAGTCATCTTTAGAGCGATCAGGGAGTTACGTATGTAAAGGATCATGGGAGAATCATAAAAAGCTCGTGTGAGTAAACATATCAGAAGAGCGGACCGGTCGATAGATGAATCAGACACTCGAGAGGCGAGAAGCCAGATCTTCCCCTAGAGACCATTTCGCAAGCTATTGCTACACTACACATTCTAGACCATGAAGCTCATTGATTTCCCGCGGAGCTCTCGTGTACTCGTTGGGCCCTCTTGGCGAGAAACACCCCCTAATTAGTGTGTTTCTCTATAAATGCTTCATTATGAAGCTTCGACGTAAAATCGCTCGGGAATGATAAGACCGTACCGTTATGGGTATTTTGCTCGTCAAATAAAGCATACTGATTAGGCTCGAGCATAGTGTCCTTAGAGTAGTAGGAAGGGTAAGGGTTTTTTCAGGGTTTCAGGGTTTTTGAACTTACCGCAGCAGGGACATGAGCCATGCAAAACAGAATGAACGGAGACATCATCTCGTGTTTCGCTTTTAGAAGTATGCGATCAATGGTCGCGAAGAGATGAGAATTCGAAGAATCGTGGTCGAGTAGTGGAGAGGCAGGATCGTATACATGCGAACATCCTTTATAAAGTTCCTCGCCACCATCCGACAGATATAGACATGATTAGTGAATAGCAGTTTGTTGCATTGACATATGATACATTATTATCAGAAAATACTGATAGGTTTATTCGTAAATTATCGAGATACCTACCTCGCGCGCTCGACGCCCGTCAAATTCTACGTCTCGCCCGTCGCGCACAAACCAGCTAAACCTCTCCTTCCCAGGGCCATGGTCAAGTTGAAAATGGTATTTGATTGAACGCACTCTACCAAAGGGTAAAGATGCATTGTTATGTATGATAATGACAGTACAGGGCTCTCCATAACAGAGCAAGATAAAACATAGCGGCGTATAGGTCATATAGCTTCGTGCTCTGTTGTCCGAAGACATCAGGTAGGCATCCTGACCCTATGAAGTACGTATCGGAGCAAATACGTCGAACAGAACCAGCCTTGAAACACAGGCAAATGATTGTGGTTCGAACATCGTCCTTGCTTCACACAGTTTCTGCCTACAAGTCCACTTTTGCAAGCTTATGGAGCAGAGCAGGATCCTCCGTCCGTATCGACGCAAATGACACGACCGTTACCACAATCGGTGCAGGAAGCATGCTCACTGCTGTAGCAATTGCCTTCTCCAATAGTGCATTCACCACCAACATGAACACAGTTGGTGCATGCTCTCTTGTTCAAGTCGCGAGGCTTACATTATGTTAGTCAGAATGATGACTGGTGCAAGTCCTGTTTTAACTCACGACTTCGCGAACCATAACCTCTCCATCACGACGGATGACTTCGATTCCCATTTGACTTGGGATCGTGGTTGCCAATGCACCAATGATGGCCATTGAAGTAAGGATGAAAGTGTTCTTCATATTGCAAGGATTGGTAACGTTGGAATATGGGACAAAAGTTAAGAGTTGTGCGTAATTGTGTTTGAGTCTGCTTGTTGGCGAAGATGAACTTCTATGATACTATGGAAAAGGAGATGCCTTATATATAGAGAGTCGAGTTGAGCTTGGAACGTTATTGGTCCGGTCCAGTTTGATCCTTTCGCTAATTATCACTGCAAGCGATCTACCCCGCTACAGAACCTCGTATATATCCTCGTACCAGCAAGCAGTCGATCACAAATCGCTAGACTGCTATAGTCTCGCTCTATTCGCCAATTCCCGTATCCTCGACGATCCCCACACTAAGTTTCTGCGCCGTTATATTACTCTAAGAATGCTCAGCACCATCGTGGAAGTTGGTAGCCACTCATATAAATACCGCATAGCAGCGTGCCCTCGCTACTGCCTAATTGGATCATTCCTACGGTGATAACAAATTGAATCAGCGCGCAATGGGATCTTCGGCTCCAGGATCTTCGAAACAATCGCTGATCTAGGCTATGTCAGTCGAGCAGCTTCAAGTTCCTACGCTAATTTAATTCAGAAACACAACGTCCGGTACAGATTCATGCATACAGACAGGAGCTCGGTCTATCTAGAGACAACATATCACGCTGCATGACTAAGTTCCGGGGAACCTAGTAGACCCGTGTCAGGTAGAGCACCAAGGGAGCTTTAGTACTAAGAGAGGATGCCTCGACCTTGCAGATCTTCCTTGCGTCTGTCCGCAGCCGGTCAATATGACATTTACTATCGTACGATCCAAACTCTTGGATAGAGGGTGACGAGGGTGCTTGTGTTCATACAGTCTTCTTCTTTAGGCAGCCAGACATGACGGTGTCCGCTATCAGCGGTCTGTTCATCTGTGGGCGTTTGCCAATTCGATCGCCTTTCTTTTTTACTTCGGTTCAATATGACGTATATGAGGTGCAGGATATGATTCTTGGTTCGAATAGGTCGGACTAAGCGAAATCCCTCTCAGACTAGTACGGCCAAGCGCCATGTAGAGATAGGTGCATGACCCTCAACTCGTGCCGTGTCATTGGCGTGCGCGTACGAGTCATCTCGGCTGGGGCTTGGATAAGCTTCGCGTGAAGCGGGGATCAGGTCTAAGCAAAGCTTAGCTCGACCTCACCACTATAACTCTCGGACAAAGCCCCGCTCTAATCTACCTCTGACCTTCCCCATGGAGTTATGTATCGAATCCTCTACCGACGCCCGTGTAAATCGTAAATCGTAAATCCGAGGAGAACCCTCAACTCATGCACGAGTTTGTCTCCCCAGCCAAGAGTGGGTATTTGCTCGTATAGCTCCAAGCTGCGTCATGCAGCCGCCAGGCACAGGATCTGGAAATGTTCTGAGCAGGAGCTCCAGATAGTTCTCCAACTCTTCGTACAATGTCGGTCTATCGGATTGTGTTCTTGCGGAGTCTCTTCCCACAACGAGAGACAATGTTTTCTGTTAATTCGCACCATCCCCTGCTGATATGCTTCAAAGGTAACGGCGAGTCGATACACATATTAGGATGATGAGAAGTACTGAAAAGCAGACGGAATTGTGTCAGGGAAACATGTTCAATACGTGATAGTCATCCTTCGATCAGTGTTGAGTCAGATATGTTACGCAGAAAGTTCAAAATCGTCGATGTATAAGAAGAATACAGCGTTCTAAGAACTGCTGCATCTCACACATGAGCCCAACCGTTCGCAACTAATACCTGCATCTCGTTTATCAAGCACGAGGACCCAACTTCGTAGCTGCCAGGATGCTTCCCTGTCCAACGTTCTATGCGATGTCGAACAATCAGTTCTTTGAACCAAGGAGAGCTTAACCACCGCATCAATCTATTAGTCCAAAGACCACGTGCGATTGAAAACAATGGAAGCCAAGTGTCCGAGCCTTCTGGGTTGACTTCTCTATAAGCACGACCGCTATAGCCTACCCGCACGCTTGGATTCAGCCACACTCCCTGTTCGCGAGCAAAAGGATTATCCGCGTGAATAAGACAGCATTCTGACCCTTCGACGTGCAACCTCGCAAGTGAGTCTGGTATTCCTCGAAAAGCTAGTCGAGGAAACTGGTAGAAAGGTTCGGCGTTCATGGCGACAATGCCATTCCAGCAGCTTGTTACTCGAGTCGGTTTTCCATATTTCAAGGCCTTCCGCGATGTCCTTGATCGGAAGTATGGCCACTCGTGCATCACGGCTTCATGCCCCTCAGAGTCTCGGAGCGCGAATGTATCGTAGAAGGCAGGCGGTTTCGAGAAGTCCAGAGCACACGTTGCAGCGTAGTTGCCACCTCTAGTTGAAAGTAACCTTTGGACATCCGAACTCTGTCTGAACTTAGCAAAACTTCTATATGACGGAAAGTAGACGTGTTACCTGGAAAACGACATCATTCAAGAAAACAATCTTATCGAAGGTACGATTAGTGCTCTGTAGTTCGTACAGTGGTTGCATTGCCAGATTCCGTAGCCCAGCTAGATACGGTATGCGTCGCAATTCGGTCTTGCCCCTTGGTGTCTCGATCCAACCGTTCGCGCTTGGCGATTTGGATACTTCGTCAAGATGTGTAGTCTCGTTCAGTATTATTCTTCTAGGAATGCCGCCTTCCTCAAGCAAACGATCTAGGAGCCGGAGCGCTCCTTTTGTATCGTCCCAGCTTCCGCTTTCATAAACACTGACGAAGACATTTTCGGGTCCAATCTCTTTTGTTAATGCAACTAACGCAGCTATCCAATAGTCCCGCAAAATTTTCTCATTGTTCCAATGTATACCTACAATAAAGATCTTTTGTTGTGCGAGATGCCCAGATTCTCCTAAGGACGCTTGGCTTAGTACCGAATGGACGCTGAGCACCTCGGCGACAGCAATGATCATCAGTAAAATCAGAGCTATGAGTAGGGAACGAATACTGCTTCGTCGGTATGAGCGGGGGCGTCCGAGCCGAAGTAGTCGCATATCTATAATTTTTCCGCGGTCAATGACTGCTGTAGAATCGGATGATTTGGTTATCGATGCGTGGGAAGTCGATATATTCTTGGGGTGGTCAATCGAGTCGGCGAATCGAAGCTCTGTACGACGAGAACCTCGCATAGGTTTAGGACACGCGCAGAGATTTGTCGCTGGCAAGTACGGGTCAGGGGGCCAGATTAGGTAAGCTCACGTGTTGTCGTCATCCCTTATGCCTTGGCGGCGTTCAAAATCAAGCCGACTCCCCGCTCCGCTCTTTGACAACAACCAAACTCCACACAACCTCGTTCGAAAAATGAGGGCTGTGAGACAGAGACGTCGCCGCATCCGCGCCCTTGCATATGCCATGCTCTTGACCCTGACCATAGGGCTCTGGACCATCATCGATCACGAGCTCTCAAGGAACCACTACCTATCGACAGATCTTGTCCGCTTGCCCTCCAGTTTTGAGGCGAGCGAGCAGGTATCCCTATCACTCAGCGAAGTCAAACCAATGTGTCGTGCGCACGGCTTTGCTCCTGGGAAAACACAAGACAACGACAGGAAAATTTATGACCTTGTTTTAATGTCAACCGAACTGGACTGGCTCGAGATTCGGCTACATACCCTATCACGTTATGTGGACTACTTTGTCATTGTCGAATCGCCAACAACGTTTACTGGCAAGCCAAAGCCTCTTTACCTTCGAGACAATTGGGACCTTTTCAAGGAATTTCACCATATGATCATCTACCGTGTTGTGGAAGATCCCATTCAGAGTCTGCGAATATGGGATCATGAAGATTATTTTAGAGATGCTCTCTTCGAGGCAGTTTTCCCTAGCCTGACGGATACCGCACAACAGGCAAACCCTGGAGATGTCCTAGTCGTGAGCGATATGGATGAAATCGTAAGGCCGGGAGCAATGCTTCTACTGCGATATTGCCAATTGCCAGCTCGTCTAACGCTTCGCACCCACTTCTATTATTATTCTTTTCAATGGCGTCATAGGGGCCCACAATGGGCACATCCAGACGTGACAACATATCAAAATCTAGGAACTATTTCGCCTAACAATCTCCGACAAGGCCTGTTAGGGCAAGAATGGGCACCCGTCGCTGCCTTGCGTCGCTGGTGGGATAGGGGCACTCTCTGGAACGCAGGATGGCACTGTTCTAGTTGTTTTGCAACCGTGGCTGAGATGCGCTTCAAAATGCATAGTTTCTCTCATCAGGGTTTAAATACCGTAGAGAATCGTGACTCGCGTACTTTGATGAATCGTGTCCGGCATGGTTTGGATTTGTTTGGTCGAGTGGATGAGCTATATGATAAGATTGAGGACAATCGAGACGTACCGTCCTATATCTTGGAGCAATTCAAGCAGAGAGGCCGATTTAGGTATCTTCTAGATCGCGATGGGGAAGACGCAGGTTTCGATGATGCCTAGCTGATAGCTACCCAGGTCTCTCACTAGAAGACCCCTGAGATTTGGTGTGGAGCAGTTTAGTATGGTAGAAGTTAGTAGTTTTCACTCAACCTGAAGGTCTGATCACGTACTGGACTGGCGCATTCGCTCTCAATGAATCGATATCTATCTACGAAGAAAGTTCTAACGTCCTTGGAACTGGTGGCGATAACAGTACTGTAGCACAGAGTGCCTTTTCCGAGGATGTTATGACCAGCGGGTATCCTTCCGAGGATATCGAGAACCAAGTCCAACCCAATATCGTCGCAGCAGATTATGCATCAGTGAGTTTTCAACACTGCGCCTCTGACGGTTGGGTTGGTGCCCTGCCAGAGGGCATCTGCCGCGGAATTTGATCAGGCTGTATTGTTCTACCCTTCTCGCGCAATCGTTTGCAACCAATTTTACAAGTAGCACCGACTGACAAAGCTCTCATAGGGAAAAAGACTGGAGGTATCATGGAAGATGGTAGGCAGACACTCAATCTTTTCTCATGAATGACAAATATCTGGGTCATCGCTTCATGCCAGGCAGAATCTGCCATCATGCCGTATGCTGGAGAAATGAATGCGACCAACAAAGGATGTTCTTCTGACTCAGGAGTGATAGCTTCTGTGACGACATGGAAAATATCACGGCTTGCTAGTCCTCGAACATGGTGTTCCACATCGCCTGATTCAACCCGCTGCCCTCGTATCATGATCTGCGAGTCCTGTCGACAGACAAAAGTGAGGCTACCATCTGGCTCATAACAAGCCAAATCTCCAGTCTTGTACACCACAGCTGATGTATCCTTCAACTTTGCCCCAGATATTCCCCTGCCATTCTGGGCTCAACCTTACATACTCCTGTCACTAACAACAATCGTCATGACGTCTCCAGAGATGAGCAGTTTTGGCAATTCGCTTTTGATACCCGACGATATCATCAAAGATGCTCGAGTCTGAGCCACGATCGACACCAACCGCTCAATCGGTTGATCGGCATCAAGCAAGACGGAGGCCACTTTCATCATAGCCAAAATAGCGATCGATGTCCTTTTGGATTTTTCAAAACACAGGGGGACAATCGTGTTCGGCTCTAGCCTAGGCAAGCATCGTGTCAGCCGTGAGGAAAGATCGTCCAGCTCTTGATAGGTGAACTGCCCATTCCACGCATCAACAGCCAAGGATCCAGAATTGGACTGGACAGCTGCAGCGGAAAGATCGCTCACACAAACTTTCAGCTCTGCAGAACGAGGGTCATTCCAGCGCCCTACGTCGCGTGTATTCCTGTCGCTCAATATGTTGACACCCTTAAGCTTGATCTTCATATTCTCTGGAGCAGACATTACAGTCATTATGTGTTCGGATTGGCTCAAAAGCCGTTCCACTCGTGATTCTGAAATGACCTTGGGGTCAAAGGCGGCCAAAAGACGAAGACCCTTGGCTTGAAGATCACACTCTAGTTTCAGAGCATAAGTGCGAAAAACGTCACTCAGACCTTTCTCTCGAGAGAGCTACGCGAAAAACTTCTATCATCTGGGAGCAGAAGTCGCTTGCGCCGTCTGCTTTCAAGAAATACGTGCGCAACGCCTGCACCCATATGCATATCGACCTCCAATCCACTGCACTATAAGAGGAACATCTACATCGTCAACCTAGGAAATGTCACCTTGTCCTCTACACTACTCTATAGTCTATACATTGCAAAATTTACGAGCTATGCACTCCACTCTTCTTTGTATAACTTGTACCGTGAATTTGCGGCTTTCTTCACATCTCTAAAAATCAATTCTGTCGCTGTCACACTCAACATGCCAGTACTCATGCAGGTCAACCTGTTAAATCACTAACACGCAGTCCAGGTACTGAGTACCTGACTTCCTTCAAATTGCCAGCACCATATAAAGTCTGCACCGGTGCGCGCCACAATTTACTAGTGTCCACATACTCGAGTCGGGTCCCAAGTCAATTCGCCTGCACGAACTGTCTCTGCTCATCCTCTGCTGGCTCACATTTAAAAGAAATCTCTATCGCCTTCTCGTCACTCGTCCTGTTGTCGTCGCTCGTCCTGCTGTCGTCGCTCGTCTCGCTGTGGTCGCGTATCTTTTATGCACTCACCACATGAGCCACTTATGTGCTATGCTTAGCAAAGACCTGGACGCATCGATTGAGCCAGTGATACAGTAGGAGAGATCAACAGCCGATGCCTGAACCGCTTCTGACATTGCTGTGCTAATCAGGGTCAACAGAATCCAGGCCGCTCGTCCTATTATAGCTTGTGCCTAATGCAACACGACTAATGGACATGTTGCAGGCTTCCCGTTATTGGAGGGGCAGAACTAGAATTCAAAGCCACCGCTTTCCCAGCGTATAGTATCGTACCCGTAGGGAGCGGAGCGCTTAGCAAATCGGGTCTCGGCAGCCGAATGCATATGATGTCTGAAAGTGCCTGGATCGGTCGAATAAGGCTGAAAGGTGCCATTTGCTTCCTGCACCCGTATCGAGTTCATAGATCGGACTTGTGTGCACGACACCCTCGGCCTCACGGTTCATGAAGCCGACGCTTTGGACCGCGGAGGTCTCATTGTCGGTCTCAATCCCAGTCATGAGGGAGCTCATGTATCGTGTGTTGAGGTTCGAGATATTATCTGGAGATCTTCCGTGGATCGCGCCGGTCCTCAGCTCGATTGAACTTTGGTAATTTTGTCCTGCCTTCTTGAGAAAGTGTTGACCGACGTAGGCGAGTATGGAAGCCAGAGGTACCGCGATGCATGCAGCAATCGGGATGGGGTGGTTCATTAACGGGAGAGCATGCAACCACGGCGGCGAAGATCGAGAGACCATGGCTAGCGACGAATTCAGTAATACCTCTGGAGAAATCACTAAAGCGCAAGTCGATCACGTACGGACTAAACACTGCCAGGTCAGGATGATTGGACAGCTTGATAGGCTTTGCGACGATGTCCTTGGTGGTGTTGTCAGTGCGTGTAACCTGGAAGCTTCCAAGGTGGCCCAGCGGATTGAAGCATGTGTCGCTGCTGAACTTTTCGACAAGCTTTTTACACTTGCTGTCTGCATAGAATGTGACCACCTCAGAAGAACCAAGCTTCGACAGAAGAACAGACTCGCCGGTATCGCCCTCGTGAGGGGACAGATCTTAGCACATGGTATCGTCAAGGCCAACTCCACCATAGAGTGGTTTACCGGTGCGATTCGCACCAGAGGAAAAAGTAAGGTCGGCAGCGAAAGCAGGTGCAGCCAACAGAATGGTATTGAATAGAGTCCTCATTATGACAAGATATATATGAAAGAGAATTCAAAGTCTCGTAGAGGGATACATTGCCAGAAAGCTCAATCATTATATATGGCTCCGGACATATTCCTGATTCCAGATTGATAAAGATCTGGAATTAATCCTAGGATTACTCTGGTTGGTTCTCTCACTTGTCTTTGGGACTGCAAAGGTTTTCTCAAAGCCTACATGTGGAATAGTACAAAGAGTCATCTCTGAATGGCTTTGTGATCAGGTCGATCCAGATATTGAGGCCCAGTGGGACATTGCTAAGAGCGAGAGTCAAGGAGGATGGAAATGCTCATATCTCAAGCTCTCCTGACTTCGTACTCGTTCACATGACCACGTAGCATTATGATCGCATTCATGCTGATCAGTCAATGTAAGGAATCACAATTCCACGGGATTATGACTGCAATCCACGATATTGTGGGTCACATGTGTACTCGTTCTATCAGAGGTCATATGGTTTCTCAGTAGTACATAATTCGAGAAGCATGACTGGTGTTCATCAGAGCATCACTGGCGTTCTGGTGTTTGAAGAAGTTATATGTTATCACAGAAGTCCCAGAACGTTAAAGTTTGAGCGATGCCGAGATACCCGACAAGTTACGCTTGCCAGAGGGGACGTCGACTACTCTCCAGACAAAGGACGATACAATCTGAGGCGCACGTTCTGACGGATCGACAAATCGCGCTACTCAACTAGTTTAGTTGTCTGAAACTCTCCTATAGGGTTTTCTGCCTGGTCCCTGCCACGTAAAATATGTCCTCATCTGGATTCAATTCTCACCTTAGCTTCTCTCCCTCTTCGCTTGCACTCTTCTCACAAGCAGATCCTTTTCTTGCTGGCGAACCCGGTCTCATAGTGCGCGGTACACATCTTGCTCCTTGAGCGTCCCAGAAATCCTCGAACATCTCAACAGCGACCAATTCTCTCGTATTTGCTAAGCTAGAATCCCTCACCATGGCCATCGCGTTCGAAAATCCTACTACGACGTTGACAGGATTGCTTCCCGTGATCCGGATAACAGTTTGGCTTCTTAACAGGATGAACTTGTTCTGTGGCTTTCCAAGTCTTTGGGTGCTGTCACCCGTCCGCGCCCAGCCTCAGGTCTCGTTCGTGCTTTACTGTAGTCTTGTCACCACGGCGATGTATGCGCTTGCTGAACAGATTGCCGTCCTCTGCCTTAGGTCGTCTCCGATTGATCCTTGGATCTGGATCGTCAGTGTGAGCCCAGCGCACCTCTGGTGCGCTCATCTTTGCCTGATGTTCCGGCAGGAAATCTGCGAACCCCAAATAAAGCACCTGGCAAAGAGCAGTGGCGAACAACACCGGAAACATATCGCGAATAACCACTCTTGGTCAATGGCACTTTGCTTTGCCCCCGCTGCAATCCTTAATGCTACCACTAGTGCTGCTATGCTTCTTTACGAACGCAACTTTGATCAGCCCTGGCCTCCTGGCCAAACGCCACTCACGCAGATCTTGCTAGGATGCTTTACTCCGATGATCTTCATATTTTCCCGCTATGCGGACTTTATGATCCTTCGATCGTCGCATTCTCCATGCGCACATGACATCCTTATTGGATCAATCGGCATCCTGTCTCTCTTCCTTGTACGATCGCTATGTGCTGCGCTCATGTCAGTATCGGCTATTAGTCCACCAGTATAAGATGGTCATGGAGCACGTTCACGATGGTGCTTCAAGAATAGCCGTCCTTTGTCCCTTACTGGCCTTGAGTGCGATATCTTCACGCTGTTTCCTACTGGTGACTCACCGCAGCATGCGCACCGTCAATCTCTTGGCTGCCACTGCCACCATTATTTCTTTCACCTCTGCATCCGCCCAAGTCATCGGCCACCTAGGCAACGCCTGTACCGGCGAGGAACTCTCCAGCGAGACACTTTCTCCAAAGATGTGCGTCAGCGTCGCAGACATCGAGTCCTCATCTTCCATGACCATTTCTGGTCTTGCTAGAGGCCGCGTCAACTTCTACTACAACGATCACTGCACCGACAAGGTTGATCACACTGCCTTTAATGAGTGTTACCTAGGAGGATCCCAAGTAAACTCTTTCATATACAAGGAATAAGATTGGTTAGCCTATCGAAGGAAACATATTTTCAGAGTCGGAAGAGATGGTGTCGAAAGTTCAAGCATTGACTAGTGTTACCCGTGGTGGGACTCTCAATCTCAACCTACTGTCTAGAGTTTTTGCACATGGCTGTGATCTTGTAAATGATGAATTCTTGCGCCGGCTGAATCACCAATCGTGCCTACATACATGGAATGAATGGTGTCTAATCAGGTGCATGCGACATGCTATGGTTGGCCATACAAAGAATGGTTGCAATTGCTTTTTAGTCCTGAATATAGTACCTTGATCCCAAATCCGGTCGATCATGAGGGCATGCAGTCTACGATGAGAGCATGTTCGAGAGGTCGTCAGAAGAAGAGATGGCGTGGGCTCCTTTGGTCCTGTAGTCAACCTGCTCAAAGCCGAAGTTCCGCTTGAGAACCTTGTCTTTGACTGTCGGAGTCAATTCCCGCCAAGTTTGCTTAGGATACTCTGCGAGCAGCACCTCCGATGCAGGCTTCATCACCTCACATTCAGGCTCAAGACTCTGCTTTGGGGTGTTCCCAATTCATACAGGATGGAGCTTGCTACATCACGTTCTCTCTCTAGGTGAAGATTGCTTGTGCTCAACGCGATGGTAATGTCAACGACGATTTCGACCTAGAAGCTTTGCTGGAACTAGTCACTGAACTCGCCTAAGCTCTCGTATGCTCGTTGGGCCCGCTTGACAAGAAACACCCCCTGATCAGTGTGTTCCTCCACAGATGCTTTATTATAAAGCTTCGACGTGAAATCGCCCGGGAACGTTAGGACCGTAGCCATCTGATCTACATCCTCGAATGTCACGCGGAACTCGCACCAGGAATCATTCGGTGCGTCAACGTCGATGTCTCGTTCCCACTGCTCGCGCTCCTCTTCTGTCATCGTGTCCGGATCGCGATCGTGAAGGCTTGAGAAGGCATGACCGAGAACGACCGTATTGTCACGGGTACTCTGCTCGTCAAGTACAGCATACTGATCAGGCTCGAGCATAGTGCCCTTAGGAGCAGTAGGAAGTCTCTCGGTGACGAATTCGCGGATCTGCTCCCGGGAATAATTCGAAAAACCGGTCGTGAAGGATTGAATGGGCGGCTCGGTACATCTGGGATCAAACGATGGCTGCGCCGGCTCGCGAACCAAAGAGAAGAAGTTATGTTCCGGAGCTTGTAGCAGGGAATTGATCGTCTAGAATGGCAGTGAGCTCCACAACCATGTGTTCACTTGATGAGTTCGCCGTGGGGATCGCGGTGTGACTGACTCACCGCAGCAGGGACTTGAGCGATGCAAAACAGCAGGAAAGAAGACATTGTTTCGTCGCTTGCTTCCAGCGGTGTGCGATCGATGGCCGCGAAGAGATGAGAATCGGAAAGGCGAAGAATAGTGGTCGAGTAGTGGAGAGGCAGGATCGTATGCATGCGACTATTCTTTATATGGTTCCTCGCCGCCACGCCTCCTGCACGTATTCAACCACTCTTGTGCAATCGATCAAGTCGATTGGCGTTGGAACGACATTGTTAGGAAACAGAGCGCTCACATGCAGGTACAGTTTCCGCACCCGAAGATTCCCCATACTAAAGTTACGTGTAGATAGGCATCAGGGTCTGATGGTTCTGCTCTGCATGGGTCCCGCGGTGCAAATGCGACTATCTGACGAAACGAACCAGCAGCTGACAAAGGTCGGCGAAGGCAGCTGTGTCATATGGTGTGATGGTGCGCCAGAAGAATTTCATACGGCTCCATGTCCCCGAAGGTGCTCTCTGCTTTGGCAAGAGTTAAGCAGCTTCCGATGCTGTGTCCGGTAGCGATCTAGACGACCTCAAGAACCGTTGAACTTTTCAAGATTCCGCACGTCACTTTAGCTGCAGCTGACGTCACATAGCCAAACGACGGCATCAATTTCTCGACTTCCAAGTACTTGACAGCGCGTGTTACCGAACTCTTGTGAAACCATTGTGTTATTCCTTTCGTATATCATGTTGTCCACGTTGTTGCTGGCTACGCCGGCTCTCGCGCTTCCTGCGCTTTTCTCGTCACAATTGGAACAACAGACGCCAATCCAAGTGCAGGACCACTCGCAGGGATACAAATTTGACCCGTTGCTCCATCTTCCGGGCACGTCGCCATACTTTGATGCAATTGGATTCGGACTCGAGCACACGGCGCCTGTTGGGTGCAATGTCACGGCAGCGTCATATATTGTGAGGCACGGAGCTATCTACGCTGTAAGTTCTTGGCTAAAGAAGGCGAATCAACACGATTGACAGTTGTTTTCCAGAACGATGACGAATACGAAGAATACATCAAGCCGTTCCTCGTCAAACTCGAGAAACACAGGGACGGCTGGTCAGGGCCCCTCGCATTCATGGGCGAATGGCAATCGCCCATCCTCGAAGATAGACTCGAAGAACTCACACCCTCGGGCGCACGCGATGCCGAGAAAGTCGGAAAGCATCTCGTCGGGCGATACCCAGATTTGGCCCCATACACGACCAGGATATTGGCAGACAAAAAGAGCAGAACTTTCGACACGGCTACAAACTTCACAAGAGGCTTCCCGCACCACGAGGATATCGAGGTTGTGCGTATCCTCGAAAATGACAACGGATCCATGGAGTCGCTTGTCCCGCACAAGATTTGCGACAAGTTCACCAAGGAGCCTGGTACCAAAGAGCAACACAAATTCATCAAAATGTACGGGTCGAGAGTATCTGTCCGTCTTGCTCCTTTTGCACCCTTCAAGCTCAGTCCCAAGGATGTTGTAGGCATGCAATCCATCTGCGGCTACGAAAGCGCCATCCTTGGAAAGCGTTCCCTCATGTGCGCTGTTTTCACCGACGCTGAATGGATGGCCTACGAATACCACTGGGACCTCAAGTACGCCTACATGGTCGGGCCCTTGAACCCTTTATCCCCCTACCTCGGCTTTCCTTGGCTGCAATCCCAATCAGAGCTCTTCGCCCACATCGACAAGTATGACACGCCTAGCCGTGGCTGGCCTGATAAGCAGCGCTTCTTCCTCTCCTTCACCCACCGCGAAGTTCCTCCTTTTATCGCTACCGCACTAGGTCTCTTCAACTCGTCATCCGACGCCGGTGAGCAGTTCCCCACCGACCACATCAACTGGAGCCGCGCCTGGCGCATGTCCGATCTCATCCCCTTCCTCGGCCACGTCGGCATGGAGAAGATGACGTGTGGCCGCGGGGGCGCTGTCGATGCTGACGGCAACACTGGGGCTGGAGAGTACGTGAGATTCATCGCGAACACGGCGCCTAGACCCATTCCGCAGTGTCAGAGTGGACCTGGTGCGAGTTGTCCATTTGACGAATTTAGAGATATCATCGGCAAGGGAGCAAAGAAGCATAAGGATTTCCATAAGGTGTGCGATAAGAAGGGAAAGATGCATCATGACTAGACAAGGCAAGTCAGATATCAGAACTTCATCTACATGTGTATAGATGTCAAGCAGCGGATTGCACTTGCGCTCCACGGAATACTATGGCCTCCACCACCTGCTTGACACTGCGTCGACTTGCCGTCGTGGCTACGAGTTCAGCTCATAATCGCAAGGTCTACGGACGCCCAGTCGCACTTCCCGAGGTATCATCATAGTCCCTGGCTAGCTAGGGACAAATGCATAGAGCCCACTGTTGCCCAGCTCAATCACTCCAATTGCGAAAGACCACGCCTGCACAGATTTCGGAGCTGAGAGGTTTCCGACATCCGTAAGGAGACTCTTGATGCAAACCTCAGAGGCTGTCGCCGCGTACACAACGTCGTTGGGGTCTGCAGGTTTGACAGAAGCAGATCTTTCTCTACCTCCATGCCTTTCTCTCTAAGCCAGCCTCAAGCCCTTCTCAAAAAGTCCTCCTAGGATCTTCCACTCGACACAAATTATGCGTCCCATGTCCCTTGCTAGCACTCTTTCCATTGATTCGTTGGTTATGGCTTTGCCATAGCCATAGCAGATCGACCTTGAGTACGTCAACTCGCTCCCCGATCCGATCGTCAGTGCCGCTGCAGTCGGGGCAGTACCTACGACTGTTGACTTAGACTAGTCTTCGGCCGTCGCCACCGTTAGCCAGGTCGTGGCAGCCTGTGGTGTCGTCGCTCCGAGCTCTTCAGATTCTGTTGCCCAGAAGCGCGATGTGCAGATGACGACTGTCACACCTCCCACTCTTGGTCATGCGACAGGGATTCCCGTTAACGCTTTCATGTCATCTATGCCACCTACGCAAGTAGATGCCAAGCGCTAAACAAAACAAGTCGCACTCAATGCGCGTCTCCATATAACTCGACGGCCACACCTTAGCCATCTGACGACCAACTGATACTGTTTAAGATGTTGCATCTATGCGATACTACTCCAGATTCTATGGGAGTTTATCAAAAAGTCAACACAGTACTCACTGCACAGTTTCCAAACTATCTAAGTAATATGCGATTATATCTTTACAAGTAGTATTTAGTTAACTTAGCTAAGGCCTACTTATAAAATTTGCATGCTGCCTCTGCTTACACATCTTTAGAGAGGTTGTATAGAGGATAACCTTTTGCATATGTGGACGATTCTCTAGGCCATGTTGTAGTGCTCTAGATTAATGGTCCCCCTCTTTCTTAAGTCTCTTGTATGATTGTCGTCTATATCTCTACACACGACACAGTCTTCCATCGACAGCGGGCCGCCAATAGTCATCACTTCCGACGGCTGTATTGACCCAGAACAATCGTTGCGGATCATACTTGTTCTTGATGCTAAGCAATCTCTGGTAGTTGGCGCCAAAGTAGTCGGGCTTCCAATTGGGGTTGTCATACGTGGCCTCGCTCATGTAGGTGCCACCGCCAGGCGTCACCGTCCTGAGCAAGTCCTGCCAGGCGTTCAATTGTCTCTGGCCGTTCTGCATTGCAGCCCAGGTCGCGTCTTGCGCCAGGGGTATCCCGATCGTCATGGTGAAGAGGGAGTCGCGCCAGGCGGGCAGGACGGAGTTTGCAGTGGCGGTGTTGCCGACGCGTTGGTGCGTCACATTGGCTGCGATGCCGCTGATCTTTGAACCTCCTACATTGGTGCTGTTGATGTTGATGTTGCGGAACGCGTCAATCAGGGCTGGAAGGTCGTTTTGGATCACGGAGCGTGAGATGAGTCGGCCACCGATTGAGTTATTGGTGTCGTAACTCTGGGTCGCATAGGCTGCATAGTGCGCGGGAAAGTTGGCGTGCACCGAGACCGAGTTTGTCGTGAGACTAAGGTTTAGATCCTTGACTTGCTGCACGAACGGAGCCAGTGCGGCGGTCATGGCTTGTTCGTCTGCGTCGGGGTAGGTTGCATATTCGATCTCGAAGCCGAGCGCTGTTAGACCCCAAAGCGTGGTGAAGCCTTGCAGTTTGTCGAGTACGAGAAGGTGCTTCAGCCAAGCACTGACGGCTTTCCAATAGGCACTGTCGTTGGTATTGGCGAATGAGAGCGATGCTCCAGCGATTGGGCCGTCTTTGTATACCTTCACGGTCATGGACAATACAACAGCCAGGTTACCGGGACCTCCGCCGCTCAATGCCCAATACAGATCGGAATTTTGGGTTGGCGATGCAACAATGTGTTTCCCAGCAGCGGTGACGAGCTCCCATTCGAGGACCTGGTCAGAGCCTAGCCCGTACTTCGCACCAAGCGGGCCGTGACCACCTCCTTGGGCATATCCTCCAGTCGCACCGACGGTCGGACACGATCCACCGACTGCTCGGTAGCCCTTGGCACCAGCAGCGGCGTACAATTCCGCATTCGTGATTCCAGCACCAACACGGAATGCCGGGCCAGTGTACTGCGAGGACTCGTAGTTGAAAAATGTCATCTGCTTCATGTTGTGCGTCCACAAAGCTAGAGATCCCTTACCAGCGGATCGACCGAGGAAGTCATGGCCGGTGTTTTTGATGGTCAGTCGAATGTTGTTGTTCTGCGCAAATGCCACGCCTGCAATCGCATCGTCGGCGCAGCTCATGTTGATGGCGTACGAAGCAAGATTAGCGAGAGTGCAGGAACCATTTGGACCAAGGAAGGGGCTGCATGAATCGTTCATCCAATAAGGCGACATGACATTTACCGGATCACGCAAACTGTAACGCTGTCAGCACTCCACCTACATCTCTGCAACACCGCAGGAATCACTGACAAAGGGTCCAGAGCTGTCCAATCGTTTTGGATGGCGGTGCATGTGCTGATGTCCAAGTTTGGTGTATAGCATGGCTGGGCGAGAGGGGCACCGCGAATCAGCCTGCCACCGACGGTCTGGTTCAACTTGTCCCAAACCTTCTGATTTGGCCAAGCCGCATCTCCAGGAAGAACACGACATGATGGCGACGATCGTTCGCCAATGACTGGCGAAGCTTGAGTCGCTTGAAGCGTGGCCAAGACCAAGCAGACAGCACTTATGCAGATTTTGAAAGCAGATCTCAACATTTTGGATGGTAAGTAGCAATTTAAATCAAAGATAAGCGAAGGACGATGTGATACACATCTCTACAGCTTGGGAACACTGATGGCTATTTATCATGGAAACGACTTTCAAGCTTCCCGTCCATCGAGCCGCTCCAACACCATCCTCACCATCCTTTGCAATTCTCGAGCTGAAGGATCTCTCGCACAGACAAGTGATGGTGTTGGAAGGCTGACTGAACGCATCCTGCAATATCTTCACGACAAAGATCTGGTTTACAGCCTTACTGATCTAGACAAGTGCGGCTGCACCTAGAAGCTGGAATTTTAGCGAGGTACCCGCTACAGGGACCTGCAGACGCCAAAAGGATCTCGGTCTCAACGTGTTTTCA
The DNA here is from genome assembly GCA_024195585.1 of Aureobasidium sp. EXF-3400. Taxonomy (NCBI): domain Eukaryota; kingdom Fungi; phylum Ascomycota; class Dothideomycetes; order Dothideales; family Saccotheciaceae; genus Aureobasidium; species Aureobasidium sp. EXF-3400. Next base: position 111,454 of record SWBL01000132.1, read on the forward strand.
CGCGTCGCTCACGCCATTAGCTCTGATCTGCTCGTGCGAATTGCCGTGTGAGCCGCCGACTTATCCTTCCATCATGGTACTGGAGATTGGTACATGCGGAGTGATCCCGATCGTGCTTATGCTTACTGATAAGATCAGATGGTGGACAACCATGATTACCCGTCGGAGTAATTGCTCCGAAAACTTCGAAGTAAGCAAACATTTTGCGGAATTCGAAAACGACGTTTCGTCATCGCAAGTAAGCGTTCATACAAGCATGACAATGTCAAAGGATTGCCAGAGAGATGTTGACAGGAAACGAGAGCTATATGGGTAGCGTTGAGATTGGATATGGTAGAGACTTGAGCTAAACGTTTCCAACTACTTGGCCTAATTGAGAAGCAATCTAAGAATGTCAAACACAGTATTGTCTCCCGCACCCATCTTCTGGCTTAATTGGAGTAATGGCGATCAGTCGCCGCTCGACAGGGGACTCCAAGTTCTCATCATCCTAACTATTGGCTTGGTCACCTATGGTCTGTCTCTTGCGACATATAGGCGTGAGTCTGTTCCAGCAGATCTTGAATACAGAACGCTTACTTGTTCCGAGTATATTTCCATCCTCTTGCGAACATCCCTGGGCCCAAACTTGCAGGTATTTGGGTACTACCCCTTCGGCATGGCTAGTACAACTTACCAGTTGCAGCATGTACTTACTGGCCTGAGATTTACTTTGATGTGCTTCTTGGAGGTCAATTCTTCCGAGCTATTGATGCCATGCACGCAAGATATGGTATGTCTTTGACCACGAAAGTAGTGACAAAAATTCTCTGACCTGGTAAGGCCCGATTGTGCGAATCAACCCAGATGAAGTACATTTCGATGATCCAGATGTCATCGACACCATCTTCCCCGGCACCTCGAGAAGAACAGACAAACCGGCGGTAGTAGCAAAAAGAACCGGAAGTGAGTCTCACACAGTTCAAGATAACGTACCGGCCTAGCTGACTCGCTCTTGACTGGCAGCTGCCGAGTCCATGGTAGCCACCATAAGCCACGACTTGCACCGCCGACGTCGCAATGCTGTCAACGGCTTCTTCTCTACAGCCAGCGTCCGTCGGATCGAACCCATCACGAAAGACCATATGACCAAAATGTTCCTTCGTATGGAAGAGACAGCTGGCGAAGTGATCCAACTGCATCACTTGTTCAAAGCTTGTACGAGCGACGTCATCACCATGTATGCGTTTGGGGATTCGTTTCGCTTCTTGGATCAGCCCGACCTCGGAAGACCGTACTTTGAGGCTACGGAACTCTTCTTCAGCCTTACGCATGTGTTTGGCCATTTCACGTGGGTCGCTGACCTGATCCAGTCATTGCCGATCAGTCTTGTTGCCATATTAGCACCTTCTTTGAGGGAGCTGTGGTCGAAGCAATCGGTGAGTCATGGTACAACACCTTGAGAGGAAGACACTTGAGCTCATGTTCATCAATAAATAGTGGTGGGTCGACAAGGTCAACGAAATCAGAAATTCTCCCAATCCCGAGAGAATCAAGAGTACCATCTTCGAAGGCATCTTGAACAGTTCTTTGCCAGGGGAAGACAAGACCAACACAAGATTGGCTGCAGAGGCTCAGTTGGTGGTATTTGCTGGCGAAGGCACCACAGGTAGGATTCATGACATGCGCGAGACATATATCAAGCTAAGGCTGATGATCATGACAGCATATACTCTCATGGCTGCCGTCTACGAACTCCTCGCCAACCCTACCGAGCTACGCAAATTGAGAGAGGAATTGATCCAAGCCATCCCCGATGCAGACGAGATCCCATCTTTCTCACAGATAGACAGTCTACCTTACTTCAATGCCGTGATCCAAGAAGTCATTCGCATTCATCCTGGAGTCATGAACCGACAGCCCCGCATATCGCCCGATCTCCCAATTGCCTACCACGACAAAGCTACTGGTCGAGATTACCTCCTGCCGCCTGGTACGCTGACCACAATGTCACCGCTCACAACTCACATGGACCCAAACGTCTTTGTGGACCCCTATGAATTTCGCCCGCAGAGGTGGATTGATGACCCAAAGATCAGTAGAGCATTTCTGGGATTCTCTCGCGGAGCCAGGAGTTGTCTTGGGTAAGCTTTCATGTATGCATGCTGAAACTGCCACTTGATTCTGACCTGTTTTCCTCATAGCATGAATCTTGCTCGCAAGGAGATGGCTATAGTATTGGGGACCTTGTTCCGCAGGTATGATCTGTATCGCGGACAGGAGGGACGTACGCTAGAGCTTGTTGATACGAAGAGGGCAAGGGATATCGATCCGAACAGCGACAAGATCATCCCAGTTCCGGCGAAGGGCAGTCTGGGCTTGCGTGTGAGAGTGAGACTTTGAAAGGACGGTAGATGATATTGAGCATAGCAACAAAGACAGCCAACAGTAATTACCGACTGATAAAATGCCTAGCCCACGGTTCACAGAGGGCCTAATGATGATGGGGCGTCTATTGCAAATTGCAATTGCGAGGCATTGGTTTCTCTGACCTAAGTCTCGGACAAAATAAGAGATGTCGGTCATGAATCCCTCGAATGATGTGGTTTCCACAACAAAGAATGCAAAGCCATGCGACTCAGGAGTCTGGGGTCTTTGTCATGCAGTGTCCCGAAGCTGTTGCTTACGCCCGGCGGAGGAATGTGTGTCCGGCAGAGTAATCGCAAATTGTGACCATTCTGGTTTGTCATTCTCATCGAACACGAAGCTTGCTTTCTAGACCCGCAACCGTGAACGTATCTGTGAGTCGCAAATCCACGCTTGCTGGTCCTGAATTTTGATTTTGGTTCTGATGGAAATGTCGCACACCACCAACTCTACCAACTCAAAAGCGGAACTTGCTGCTGAAGCGCTCAGTCCAAACCAAGATGGCGGAGAAAGATATAACGGAGATCTGCTTACGGTTGGGGAAAAAGACGCAAACGACTATCCGAAGGGAGCAACGCTGACTTTCATCGTCCTGGCACTCGTCTTGAGTGTTTTTCTCTCAGCTCTCGATATCGTAAGCGATTTCTCGTTCCGCAGGTAAAGGCAAGTTGCTGACTCCAGACGGTGACAGACAATCGTTGCTACTGCAATCCCAAAAATCACTGATCAGTTTCACGAACTGGACAAACAAGCATGGTACGGTTCAGCATTCTTCCTGACCTCAGGAAGCTTCCAGGCATCCTGGGGTAAGGCGTACAAGTATCTGCCCCTCAAATGGACTTTTCTCTCTGCAATCATGATCTTCGAGATCGGAAGTTTGTTGTGTGGCATAGCGCCAAACTCGGATGTTCTGATCATCGGCCGTGCTGTTGCGGGTGTGGGTTGCGCTGGAATGGGTACTGGAGGCTACACAATAATTGCTTTCCTAGTCGAACCAGCAAAGCGTCCTACATATACTGGAGTCATGGGGTTCTCGTACTGCATTGCTTCTGTGATTGGACCGCTAGTGGGTGGCGCAATCACGTCAAATACGACTTGGAGGTGGTGTTTCTATATCAACCTGCCGGTTGGCGCGGTGAGTATCATTGGCAGCTTGACTCAATATCCAGGAGCTGACGTTCCAGGTGACTGTGCTCATTATCCTACTCTTCTTCCGCACTCCCCCTGGAGCAAAGCCCATCGCTGCTTCCTGGAGGGAAAAGTTCTTCCAAGCAGATCTCGTTGGCGTAGCCCTGATCATGGGCGCATTGGTGACTTATAGTCTCGCAATGCAATACGGAGGACAGCTCAAACCCTGGAACAGCAGTGTCGTAATCGGCCTCTTGGTCGGGTTCGTGCTGATCCTGGCACTATTTGTTGCTTGGGAGTGGTACTCTGGAGAGCGAGCTATCATCGTCCCACGGCTGCTTATGCAGCGTCACGTCGGCATCGGCAGCATCTTTGCCTTCTTTTTCGCAGGCTCATACTACCTCGTCATATACTACTTGCCGATCTATTTCCAGATTATCGATGGGGCAACGCCGATTATGTCAGGCGTGGACACTTTGCCTTTGATTCTTGCTGCAACTTTGGCCGTGGTGTCTGCTGGGTTGTTCTTAACAAAGACTGGTCTGGCAGCTCCTCTCCAACTGTGTAGCGCCGCCGTCGGAGTTCTGGGTTGTGGATTGATCTATACTCTTGACATCGATACGAGCACTGGTAAATGGATCGGATACCAGATTCTCGGTGCTCTGGGTTGGGGTGCAGGATTCCAGATACCAATCATGATCTGTCAGGCCAGAGCGGCGCCGGAGGACATACCTTCCGTGACAGCCATCATTCTCTGTGTGTGCATACAATGCTTCTGGTCATAAAGGGCAAAGCTAACGGAAGAAACAGTTTTCTTGAATGTTGGCGGTGGCCTCCTCATCAATGCATCCGGTTCGGCATTCGTGAACCGCACTCTTGCAGTCTTGCCGACGACGGCACCAGACATCGATCCTTCGATGGTAATAACCACCGGAGCCACGCAACTCCACACCGTCTTCACCAAGGATCAACTGCCAGGCATCATACAAGCGTACATGGCAGGCATCAAAGTGACCTTTGCCATCGCACTGGCAGCCACTTGCACATCTTTCATTGTGAGTCTTCTTGGCGACTGGAAGAGGCTAGATCCAGAATCAGTAAAGGAAGCGGGAGGTGTGGCTTAAGACAGATGAAAAGTGGAGGATTTGTCTCGAAGGTATGCGAGGTTGGTTGGCAGATAAGATTGCTGGAGTTATATGCTGATTATCTCTCGTGAGAGGGAGGTTGGTTCGAGCCAGGTGTAGAGTAGACTCATTCTTGCGCATCTTTTCGAAACCCCGAGAGCCTAGGCCAACTTTAGCGGCTGTACCTGGATTGCTCACGCTGAGTGTAGATAGTCTTGCTTCCTGCCTGTACAATTCGCTCGTAGGAGGGAGTACCAAGACACGTAACCCCGATTACATGATATACCTTGGAACTTACTTGACAATGACATGGCGAATAACAGACACATCTCATCAACCTGTAAACTGAGCATTGCGCAATCAGATTGACTGATTTCTGGAATACTGACATTGCGTACACAAAACACGTTCTCAAGACCATGACTCCCATGCCGGCTCTCGCACAATATGTCTCCACTACTTCTCTCCCGAGTGTACTTCCTTCAATCCTCTACCGTCATTGACCACATGCTCGAAGAGGCCAGAGGGCAACAACCAACCTAGATAGCGCACGAGAGTGGCAGTGCCTCCACGCCACACAAGCCCTGCACGCCCAGCGACAATGTCGCCGACGAGATTCTTAGCCGTGACGTCGACCTCTTGACTGCCAGGCTTCTTCAGTCCCTTCCTCTGGTCGTTGATGGTCTCTCTGACGCTCTGGTAGTAGGAACCTGCAGGCAACACCAACTCGCCTGCCTTGTCGTGGATTGGCGTGTGGACGGCACCCACCATGGCAGTAATGACACGCACGCCCAAAGGCTCCATCTCGACTCTCAGCGTCTCCGAGATCTGCTTGGCGGCAACCTTGGAGCTGCTGTATACTCCTGCGGCAAGCATTAGCATCGACGCACGGAGAAGGAGCAGATACATTTGCTTACCACTCCAGGCAAGCGGCATTGTTGCTGCAATAGAGCTGATGTTGCAGACAGTTCCTTTGGCCTTGATGAGTAGCGGCGCAAAGGCTTGTGTGGTGGCCAGAATGCTCCAGACATTGACGTCGTACAGCCTCTTGGCTTCCTCAATCGAGGCGTCGAGCAAAGGGATGACGAAGTCGGCTCCAGCATTGTTGACAAGGACGTCAAGAGTGCCACCGGTGCGCTTCTGAACTTCGAGTACGCACTGCTCGATGGAATCGTGAGATGTCACCTCGAGCTGCAAGATTTCGACATTGGCCAGCTGCGCCAGTGTTCCGGCTTTGGAGGTGTTGCGGAGGGTTGCGAAAACGTGGTATCCTTGGTCGCTGAAAGCCTTGGTCATGGCGGCGCCAATGCCGCCAGCGCTGCAGCCTGTTACGAGAACTGTCTTTCTTGCCATTGAAAGCTGTTGGTACGTTGTTGTGTTTGCAGAGCAGGACCTGCGAGTGCAGAACAGGGCATTTACGAATCACATTGCTGGAATGATACCAAGGAATGCTTACCCGACGGGCAAATCGCGATGGGTGCACTGCGGTATGCAACAAAGAAAAGGGATCTTGCTTACGCCTGGTCGGCTTTTAATTGCTCCGCATCATTACTGATCGGAAGATTATTCTCAGTTGCAGAATTTGTGGCAATTCTGAGAATTCGAAACCCCCACTCTTTGTTGCTTCCGTGCCTTTTGCAAGGACTTAGAGGAAGCTCCTTTGTGCGTACTCCGTAGAGTACCGAGAGTATGGCACGACGTGGATGAAGCTCCTTCGTGTGTGTATGGCGCAATATTGAAGGGAGATCCTTCATATGGCGCTATCGGAACAAGTCAATCGCGTATTTTTGGACCTTGTTCAGAGCGCTGTTCCGCGATCCTTCAACGTATACTCCCAAATAGGCAGCAGGTCACCACAACAGCCACGAACATGCAAGTCCAGCATACATGTGGAGCTAGTTAAGCAGTTGGAAAAGATAATGCCGATTATAGCCAAGTAGGTCAAAAGAAGAACGGACACTTCCGCTCTATATAGGCTATTCAGCTAGATAACTTCCCAGACTACAGTATATATGCGGTCCCTGCATGGCCTTTCACTGTACAACAGACAGCCCGTTGAACACGAGGGAGGACCCGCGCTAAAGCTTGAGCTTCTCTTACAATAGCCGGTGAGCCCTCGAACGCCAATCTACCGACCTGCAAACACTTGATTGGGCATCAACCCAATTGCCATCACACAAGACCGAGCAAAAGGCTGGAGTTGAGGATCGACACATCACACTCCGAAGCGTCAAGCCTCCAAGGTTGGTGGCGTACTCCTGGCACGGCTGGCTGTGAATCCTTTGGGATCGTGCAGCATCACCCAATCCGCATCAGCTATATAGGAACGACAGGTATTTTGTATTCCAGTTCCATCGGTCTGTCAGATTGCAACTCAAGACTAGCAGGCTGAATATCGCAACATCATTTATCCTGACATCGTGGCCTGAGGTATTGCTGTGCTGTGTAGACATGGACACCAGCAAGGATGAAGCGGCGTTGGCGCGCCGTCGCGCCCAAAACCGCGAAGCTCAGCGCAAATTCCGTCGTGTGTATCGCCGCTGTACTACTCGAGCGACAGACTCGACTGACTGTTCACTTTCTGTCGCTAGAAAGGCAGAGCGAGCGAAAAAATCAGAGCAATGCCATGCAATCCCGCGCATCGCAGTCTCAACGTCCAGCAGCGCCCAGGCCGAGTGTTCAAAGTACGCCACCTAGAGTTTTCACAACAAGGACCCCTCCGAGCTTTCCTAGTAGTCGTGGTATCAATGACTCAGGTCCCTGCGGTATGGATATCTATGGCGACATCAATCTCCTCGACTTTGCCAACTTGGAGGGCCTTTTGACGCCAGGACCTGAGTCTGAGCCGACTGCACTTCCATCTCCGTCGCAACTGTCCGACATCTTGAACATGGCAACTTCTCATTCTCCAGGTTATCAACTGTCTGATCACTCGCGCTCCAATCTGGCAGAAATCACACAGAATTTGACACCGATCTCCCTCTTGTCACAAGACATCCAATCTTCAAGTACTGTTTCCCGTGGATTGAGCCCAAGTACAATCTTCCAAGACATATCCACCAGCAGTTTTGGCAGTAACAACGATTCCCATTATCACCAGCCCTCGCCACCACCACTTGTGTCGAGTTCGTCAAGCCATGAGAGCCTCGCTATCGAGAAGCCTCCAACGACAACGAAATGCCCAGAAGGAAATTGGGTCAGTGCTCTACATATCGCCGTGCAGAAGGGTCATGTTCGCATCGTGCGTGTTTTGTTGCAGCACGGTGTCGATTGCAATCAACAAGATGGTGAAGGATTGACCCCGCTCATTCACGCAGTCATCAGCGATCACGAAGACGTGCTGACCTCGCTGATTCAGAACGGCGCACGCATCTGTGAGACGGACAATCAGCAACGCAATGCCGTTCATTGGGCGGTTTCGCAGCGACGCGAAGCACTCCTCAAAGTCCTGCTCGAGCATTGTTCGTGTGATCAAATGGCAATAGATGGTCACGGTGTGGACGGCAAAACTCCTCTACACACAGCCGTAGACATAGGCTTCGAGGCTGGAGTCCGTATCTTGCTGGAATCTGGTGCAAACATGAATTCTTGGGCTAGAAGGGTCTGATCTGTCAACGATTAATGATGCACGGCCTCTTATTTAGGGTTCCAGGTTGGTGCCGTTCTTAGACATGAAGTTTTCTATTTTCCAAACCCAAATTTATTCTCAGCATAAGGCAAGCTGAACTTCGTGTTTTCCAGCATTCACGACTAACAATCAGTGACTGCCTCATGCAGTCCTACTGATTTTCCCCTTTTTTTCCGACGAGACAGCCATTCCATGTTTAGAAGTCCCGATTGCAAATCGTTGCGAATAGATATCTTCAGCTCATCTTACTGCTTATCAGATACTTCAAGATGTTACATGGAGAAACCACGCAACTGCCGCGAGTATTCGCCCAATCACACTGAAGCAATCCATCGCGAAGGCCCCGCAGCTCGTGGGGCCAACACGCCACAGGTGATCCTTCCCGAAATGGCTAAAGCGGCCCGAATATGCAGGACAGCCGTGTCTAAGCTGCACCTGCATGATCCTAGACAAAGACATAGTACTCATCAAGCTTCACCGGTATTTAAATGGCTTGACTTTGGCCGCTGTTATCTCGACTGCTGGGTGCATACCCAACAAATGACATGCTTACCTGCGCTGTAATATCTGTCGTCAGTTGATTATGGTACAATCACGACGCATTGCTTATGCTTCCAGCAAGCATTTCAGCATCAGCGTAATTGTCGAAATGGGTGTTCCACGTGTCGGACCCTCAACATACATCGAGGTCTGGCGAACGTGAGTTTCTATCTTATGCATATGATCCTGGCTGAGAAGCTCTGTTATCTCCTTGCCGAATCACATTCCATCGTCTTGATTAGGCAATTCGAGCTCGAAACTGCGCCATGGGAGCTTTCTTTTCGAAACCAAAGTCTTCTGGCAGGAAAGCCGAGGAGTTAGCCAGACAAGGGCTCGAGGTGTTGTATCCTGCAGACGAACAGTATACAGCCCGGGAACAGAGCTTTTGGTCAAACAGTGCAAAGATACATCCAGCCTGCATTGTACGTCCTCGGAATGCCCTCGAGGTATCGAAAGCAATCAAATACCTGGCTGCCAAAAGCTTGCACTTTGCTGTGCGCAGCGGTGGCCACACTCAATGGGCAGGGTCTAACAACATCCACAATGGAGTCACTATCGATCTCGGTCGACTGTGCTGGACCAAAGTAGATGGAGACTCCAAAACCGTCGATGTCGGTCCCGGTGGTTGCTGGCGAGATGTCTACGCCGAGCTTCACAAGCATCGGCTCGTTGTTGCTGGTGGTCGTGAGGGCAACGTCGGCGTTGCTGGCCTCATCCTCGGTGGTGGCAACACTTTCTACACCCCCCGTCGAGGCTTTGCTTGCGACAATGTCGTTGAGTATGAAGTCGTGCTTGCTGATGGACGTATCATCAAAGCCTCGGCCAAGCAGAACGACGATCTTTACTTTGCCCTCAAGGGGGGCTCTAACAACTTTGGCATTGTGACCAACTTCAAGATGAAAGCCTTCAAGACTGGTCCGCTCTGGGGCGGGTTGATGTTCTTTCCCAAGCAGGTCACCGAGGCTGCGGCGGAAGCGCTCACTGACTTCACTTCCAACATGCAACACGACTTGGACAGCAATATCCTCTGCTTTTTTGCTTATACTGGTACGGATTTCCTTCATGGGATGTGCTGGTAACATGCTAACCATATCACAGTGAGTATAGGTGACGCACGACTCAGTGCCTGACTGACCTCTTGCTAGCCTCAATTGAAGGATATCGGCATCGCAACTCTGTACGCCCAAGTGGCTGGAGTTGAGAACCCAGCTGCGTACAACAACTTTACCACACTGCCATCTCTCATGTCAACATGCAAGATGACAACGGTCCCAGAGATGGTGTCTGCTCCCGAGTATAACCTTCCTGGGGACTACTAGTAAGTTGCAACACTGTCTCAACTCTGTACCTGATGTTAATAAGCTTTTCGATCAGCAATACCTGGTTCACTGCTTCTTTCAAGAACGACAGCCGTATCGTGAAGAAGGCAGCAGAACTCCACGAAGTCATGGTCAAAGAGTTCAAGGCTCATATCGCAGACGGCGACTTCTGGACCCAGTGTCTCTTCCAACCTCTACCAAAGCTCTTCGGCCAGCGCTCAGCCGAAGCTGGAGGCAATGTCACCGGTGTACAGAACCAGATCGAGCATGGACTTCTGTTCCAAGCCTCTGCTATGGTGAGGACAGCCGAGCAAGAAGCATTTGCTTACCCAAAGATCAAGGCGTGGATTGAGGAGATCAAACTGTTTGCAGCGACCATCGAGGGAGGCAATCTGCCGTGGGTTTATCTCAACTACGCAGACCAGTGTCAGGATCCGTTGTTTAGTTACGGGAAGGAGAATTTGCAGAAGTTGCGTGCAGTTTGCAGGAAGTATGACCCTCAGCAGGTGTTCCAGAAGCTGTGTCCGGGAGGTTTCAAAGTTTCTGCTGTCAGGGGATGAATGTTGACCGAGCTCGACTCCGACACTGTCGCATGCATTGGCTATTTGTAATCGTTCTTCATGAAATTGTTTGAGTCGCCGTTCTTTCAGTCTTGAACTTCGCCAATAGGAATCCGTCTCATCCCAATCCACTGATGCCATCGCCCCAACTGTATCCTCCACTAAATACTTTTGGTATGTGATTGCCAAAGGAACTTGATTTTTTAGACTACTGGCGCACGGCATGGTTATATACACAATCCGCCAAGAAGAGCCTTGGCTCCGGCATCGCAAT
>SWBL01000133.1:0-121924 GCA_024195585.1 Aureobasidium sp. EXF-3400
ATCTAGATCTAGATTTAGAATATAATAAAATAGATATTAAGGAGTTAGAGGTTTTAGTAGATAGTTTAGTTAGTTTAGAATAAGTAGAGATTTTTTAAGAATATAATTAGTATTTATCTAGAATATAGACTAAGTTTCTAGTAGTTAAAACTATAATAAGCTATAGTTATAAAGGTTCTAAAGACTTTATCTTTATTAAAAGCTAAAGATTCTTATTTAAAAACTTTAGATAGTTTATCTATTATCTTATAGACTTTATATACTAATATCTACTTTCTTTTAAACTATTCTTAAGTAAAAATCTTAGATTTCTTACTATAAGTATTATAAAGATATAGTAAATTTACTAACTAGTTAAAAAGTTAAGATTTTTCTAAGCTTTTTTTTTTAATCTATATCTATACTTTTAGCTAAGTAAGTATATAAGGTCTATATAGCTATAAAAGTAGTATATAAGATTATATAAAGTATTAAAGTTAGAAAAGAAAAGTAAAGTTCCTAAAAATCTAGGGTAAAGCTTAGATAAGAAAATCTAGGGTAACCTTATCTAAACCATTTTTAAACTGCTTATTACTAAGCAAATAATAGTCTATAAGGTCTATAAGTTAAAAAATAGATCAAAAACCCCTAAAACTACCCTTATATCTAATAAAAAGTAAGAAAATCTAAAATTCCCTAGAGTTATTAGTGTTTTTCTCTAGAGATGGAATTTTATAATGGAATAATAGCTTTTTAAGTAAAATTCCAACTGGAATAGAGTTAGGAAGAAATCTTTGTTGCCGTGAATATGCAGAGTAGGCACATTGATTTGCGCTGTTCTCTGTCCGTGTGACTGAGCGTCGTTGTTCAACCACAACGCGGCTTCGTTGGGGAAAAAGCAGCACGACATGACAGCAAATGACAAGCGCGGTAGCCACGGGACGGCTTTGTGTTATTGTTGCCACAGCATAAACGTCACGGTGAGCGCTCCTTCTGAAAAGCATGAGTCCATTGGTCACATGTTTGTCAATAGAGGAAATCCAATTTTAACGTTATGTACTACTGTCTCAAGAATCCATTGAGCCACCTGGACATGAGCCAACCAGTAAAGAACGCGACTTCCTACTGAACCATGAATTCAAACCGAGAACAACTGACCTATCAAGTTACACAAAAACCATCTCTGCTGCAGAGCGCCCATTCTGCCCTGTAGCAAGAACAATCACCATCACTTTGCTCAAATCAGGGACGCTCTTCTCTTGTACTCTGACCCTGGGCCAGTCCACATCCACTGCAAGGCGGATATCTGAGCTCCACACACCATTGGATACGCAAACACTGTTGACTTCATCACCGTCCAAGTATACTTGCATTGCAGATAGATTTTCACCATCTACGGTGCCTGACAAATGGATCATCCTTGATCCACCCTCGTTTGAAGCCTCGACCTTGTCCACTGTCAATCTAGGTGGAAGATCTCCAAGCTTGCGTGTCGAGCCCGTGATCGTGATGGAATCTGTTGGCAGTGCTGGTGTTCTCTCCGGCTGCTGACGCAAGCATGTAGCTTTCTCAAATGCAAACGCATACTGGAAGAGTGCACTGTCATCATAGGCCTTGCCAGCAAACGTCAAATTGACAGGCATTCTTGTGTCAGCCATAATACCCATGGGTACGCTCACAGTGGGAATTCCCAGTTGTCTGATAGCACAGTTGCCGTTCGAGTACAAAACGCCGTTGCGCCATGCCTCAGCGGCAGATTCCTCATTCGTGTCTGCATCTGCCTTGCCAACATCGGCGTTGCAAGGCCAGACAACTGCATCAAGTCCCTCCTTGACGAGCCAGTCTTCGTAATCTGTTTTACGGCGTTCTTCCAAGTTGCGCAGTGCTTGTTCCAGGCCTGGTATATCGTACGTTTGAGGACGATCATGAGTGATGTGGGCAACGACATCTTTGTGGCGGACAAGCGGATCCATCTGGTCATAGCGATCGAGGAGGGCTCCAGGTGGACGAGGGAATATGGTTGCCGAATCTACTTGAGCCAGCGAAGTCGCAACTTTTGCATCGCCATTTGCAGAGAGGAAGTCATCCCACGCATATGCCATGAGCTGTGACATGTCGACCTCGTTGCGATGGGGTGGGGCTGATGTTTCCTCTGCGGCATGTTGACTGTCTGTTGCATCGAATATGGTGACAACGGGAAAGTCCACTTCGACAACAACAGCTCCCAAAGACTCAATGCTCTTTCGGGCTCTGCTCCAGAGGTTGATGACGGACTGACGAGTGTGCACGGCTCGAGCTCTGGGGTCTGAATCCACGCCACCAATGTACATTTTGGGGACGCCTATCTTCTTGCCCGAGAGTGCATTTGGTTGAGACAGCAGATGATACGACGCAGGGCGCAACTTTTCGATATCGGGTAGTTTGACGTATGGCTGCTCACGCCAGAAGTCGCAGGTAGTCACGTCGTCTTTGACAGCAATCACATCAAGGAGTGAGAACATGTCTGTGACCGTGCGCGTGTGTGGCACAACAACATCGCAGGTGGGAAATAGTGGCCAGTTGCCACGGATTGACAGAACGCCTCTAGACGGTGTGTAGGCAACCAGACCATTGTTTGAAGCAGGCGATCGACCCGAAGATATAGTCTCCTCACCCATGCCGAATACGCCGAAGCTTGCAGCTGTCGCTGTTGCACTTCCATTGGACGAGCCAGATGCGAATGCAGCGGTGAGGTATTCAGCATTATATGGCGATTCGGCGCGGCCGTAGACGCCTCTCTGCATTCCTCCAGCCGCCATGGGAGGCATGTTTGTTCGACCCAGAATGACTCCGCCAGCCTCTTTGATCTTCGCCACGGTGAAAGCATCTTCGTTTGCGACGAGATGCTCAAAAGCAGGCGATCCGGCGGCTACAGTCATACCGATCATTTTGTAAGAGTCTTTGATCGTGCACGGGATGCCATCCAGATTTCCCATAAATGTGCCAGATGCTCGACGCTGGTCAGATGCTTGAGCTGCTGTGAACACGTCGCCGTTGATTATCGGAACCGCGTTAAGAAGGATTGAGCGCCGATCGTACTTCGCGATTCGAAGCAACGACTTTGCTGCAAGCTCGACGCTATTGGTGTGACCTTGAGCAAGCGCGTTGGCAAGGTCCAAGATGGTGGCCTCGACGATGGAGAGCGACTTATTGCGTTTGAATAAGCAGTGATTGTGGTATATTGATGGCAGGCTTACCTCTGATTTGGTGAAGGATCTCATGGTTGCAGAAAGAGTGTGATATAATGGTCTCCAGAATTGTTGTTACGATGGAGGATTGGAGCGATGGGGCGCGTAGGAAGCTGAGCAGGTCGAGCTGCTTAAATCATTCAGGTCAACATCATTCATTGAACAGCCTCGATTGGAAACCACAAACTTATCTTGAAATATTAACAGCTGTAAGTGACAGAACGTTCGAAGAGAATTAACAGTCGCTAAACAAATCAGGGTTATTGACCCTTTTAGCAGCTGTTATTTGATAGCTGATGATAACATTGAGAAGCTGGAAAATCATCCTGGTCATTGTGAAAGTCTTGAAACCTACAAGATGTGCCATAATCATGATGCTTCTACTCTCTGTTCACATTCTTTAATTCTCTATACTTACTAACATTTACCGGAATACCGCCTTCCTCCGCCTTCCGCCATCATCATGGTAGAACATATCGAAGCAGATTTCGATCACGTTCCCGGCACTGTGCATCTTGTTGATGTGGTTAGACGGGTCTCCCCTTCTACGCGTCATGACGCTTCTCAAACGGACATCGTGCTTGTACCACAACCGAGCCCAGATCCAGAAGACCCGTTAAATTGGTCTCACCGCCGCAAGCTTTTCGCTCTCAGTATGGCACTTCTATATGTCCTCGGCACTGGAATCGCTACTTCACTCCAATACTCAGTACTTGCAAACATAACGGCCGACACAGGCATCTCCACCGACAATCTCGTTCAAGGCACTGGTATCATGTTTTTGTTCTTTGGTTGGGCGTGTTTGTTCTGGCAGCCCATCGCGCTCACATACGGTCGTCGTGGCGTCTACCTTATAACAATGTTTCTCACAGTTCCAATTATGGTCTGGACTGCTTACTCATCCTCTGCTGGAGTGGTTTGCTCATCGGATTCTGATTGGCATCGTAGTATCGCCCATCGAATCGCTTTGCGAGGTCACGGTCTTTGATCTCTTCTTTGCACATAATCGAGGCACTTATATGGGGATTTACGTCTTCACTCTTTTCGGATCTAATTTTCTTGCGCCACTGGTTGCTGGTTGGTTCAATGATGCCTATGGTTGGCGATGGACTATGAACCTCGGCACCATCATCTGTAGTGTAGTCTTCATCGTCATGTTCCTTTCCATGGAGGAGACGATTTACTTTCGTCGCAGCACTTTGGACGGTATCAGCATCGAGATGGAGGACACAAACACCCACGCAGCAGGACCGAAATCATTAACGCCAGCAAAGGTACCCCGAATTGCTCAAGATGATACCGTTCAGCAGCGGATTGAGGTTCCAACTAGGCAGAGCTCAAAGTCGCGCTTGAGCAGATACAGTCTGTTTCAACCATTGCCTGGGCGACCGAGTAACCGCGATATGCTGCATATGATGTATCGACCTCTTGTCATGATCTACAAGTTCCCCACAGTCGCATGGACTGGCTTTCTTTATGGCATCAACCTTGCATGGTACAATGTCTTGAACGGCACAGCAAGCCCAGTGTTGACGGGAAAGCCATATGAATGGTCAGCAGCGCAAGTCGGCTGTGTTTACGCCGGTCCAATCGTTGGTGCGGCGTTGGCCTGTATGTGGTCTGGAAAAATTGCTGATCGGATAACGCTCGCGCTCGCACGTCGTAACAATGGTATCAGAGAGCCGGAGCACCGTCTATGGGTCCTGTCGGTTTCAGGCATCATCTCTGCTGCTGGCCTCGTTACATGGGGTGTTGGTGCCTATCATGAGGTGCATTGGATTGGCTTAGTATTCGGTCTTGGGATACTGACCTTTGGATGTGTAACGGGTGGCTCCATTGCAGTGAGCTACAATGTTGACTGTTTCAAGGAAATCGCTGGCGAGACCATGGTGTCCATTATGATCATCAGAAATACGATCGGCTTCGGTTTCAGCTATGCTATCACCCCATGGTGGACGACGCAAGGCCTGCAAAACTGTTTCATTGTTGCTGCAGTCATCTCACTTGTGTGTACATCCTCTTTCTTGGTCCTGATCAAATACGGAAAACAGCTCCGACGACGGTCCATCCCGGCATATCAGAAGTACATGTCCACTGCGGCTGTTTCACAAGACTGATCTCGACTGAATTGGCAAGCAAATGGTTTTCATCAGAAAATCAAGCAGCCTTTGTCATTTGGGTGCAGCGAATCAGGCCGCAAAGGAATGTTGAAACTTTCTGGAACTCTTCTGTGGCTGACACTTAAGAACCCTAATGTGCATCAATTTGCTTTGAGTCTCTTCTACCATGTATTCATGTCCAAGTCTTGTATTCACGCAGTGACTTTAGCAAGCATAAGCAATTTGTCCCCAGCAGCTCCAGCTGCAGGAACCACACTCTCCAAGCTTTTGACCAGATCTCCCAGAAATGCAATGAGTCGTCTTGCTTCTGCTTGGTATTGCCCATTATCGTAACGTGTTGCATTCGAGAGCATATGGCCCACTCCAAGCAGTTGGTGCACGATTTGGTTACTTGCGATTTTGAACATGATGAGCGGGGCTGAGCTCAACTCTTGCAGGAAGTCCTCAGCGATCTCCATCACGTCGCGTGCAGGAGCTTGGCAATATAGTAAGGCCATGATCGTGGTCGTTGTTTCGGTGCAGCCGATCTGTACAGCCATGTATTTGCACCTATTGCTCGGAGCATCGCTACTTGAATCAGGCAATCGGATTAGTGTGCGGGGCTTGCTTGCTTTGAGTTGAGCCAGGCTATCGAGCAGCATAGTCGGCGATGGGCGATCGCAGAACACAGCTAGTATAGCTTTGCGGTTCTTGCATGCACGTAAACCAAAAATAGCATATTCGAGGAGACGAAAGAGATCTGTGATGTAATCCCAGCCAGCTGTCCAAGTTTGGGTCTCTGGATCCATTGCAGGGGTAATTCGAGGGTAATGGACTGACACTTGTGCTTCTGGTAGACGTACCAAGTGACCAAAGACGCATGACGAGTGTATCTCAGGACGATATACACACCAGAACAACCTTCGACGATCATCGACTTCAGATAGAGAGAGGTCATCGGACCAGCGACTCTCATCATGAAAACCATACTCAGCGACGATAGCATGATACATGCCGAGGTAGCGATGGAAATCGCCATTGTTTCCGCGTTGCAGGGAGTATACCGTGAGAAGGCCGAACGATCGTAAATAGTCAAGGTCTTGAGGCTGGGAAAGTTGCGCAGGAATCTTCGAAATCGCTTCCATGAAGTAATGTTCACTATCCGGAATCGTCAAGTCTTCGAGCAGTGTCTCGTCGAAGACTGCTTTCAAAGCGGCTACATGCGAGCTGATCGCACAAAGGGCCATCAAAAGCATGTACGACGGCTCGTCTGCATCTGGGATGCCATGCTCCCATCGTGTAAGAAGATCGTTCTCGTTTAGAAATGGGAAGCTCAATAGCAGAGTCAATACTGCAGTCCTCTGCGGATGTTGCAATACTACAGTACGTACTAGCATTGATACATTGTGTCGCGATAGATGCGAACAAGCTTATGTATAGTCTGGAGCGACATGATATGCGAGTTCTGAGTTAGCCGCATCTCGGTCTCATGCTCAACTGAGGCAATGGCTTGCGGTCTTCGTCCTCGCTTCTTGACAGGCCTGTTCATCGTGCATTGTACACCGTAGTCTGTGCAAGTGAGGCAAGACGCATCGTCCTTTGTTTGATCGTCATCTTGGTAGGCGCTACCACGGCACTTCAAGCCTCGAGCATGACAGAAATCGCAGGCTTGAGAAGCACGTTGTCTTTTTGTCGCAACGGCTTTGGACATCGATACAGCTAGATGATATGAAGAAGCTGGTTGAGCAGTTGCAGAATGGAAGGATTTGCTATATGTCTATAAACAACAGTGCTTGATCGTTGGTCGTTGATCGTTGATAAGGAAGATAAGTCGCACGAAATTAGCAGTTTAACAGCCACAGCTCAAATCGCTGGTTAGCCATTCTTGGCGGTCTATGAGATCACCGTGACCATGTTGCCAACACTGTTGCCAATCTACCTCCACGTGTCGCGCGTGAATTGACTGTTTCTCGCCGTTGTGAGTTCCCGGCTGTGATTCAGAGCTATGTTCTGTCTAATCATGAGCCATCGTAAGACTCAAATCTCGTTCCTGCATCACGGCAGCCCCTCTTCAAATCCCGGTATGGGACTTGGCCGAGGGAATCAATCACACGAGCGACCTGTCTATGTGTATACTCACGTCAACGCCCGTCATAACCACAGCCCCGCTTCTTGGATCATAGAACACCCACGCTTTCTCTCAAGTCAGATGAGAGCTCCGCAATATGATCAAGTGGAGGTAACCGCGGCTCAACGGAACAATGTAGACTTAAGAAAGAGACTGCCGATGTTTCCATGACTGTCTACTTCGACCTGCCGACAACTCTTCAGTATTTCTCTGAATCCGTCTGCAAACAATGCCCAACACCAAAACTATCTACGTGCCTCACCTGGGGGGCATTGAGGCTTCCTATCAGACCCCAGGTTTGGACATCAAGAAACCGACTCTGGTGCTGGTTAACTCTTTCACGACTTCCTCCGAGCTCTACAAAACTCAGTATGCCAATAAAGACCTGACAAGCAAGATGAACTTGCTGGCAATTGAGTTGCTCGGCCATGGACAGACACGCTGCAAGCTCGAGAACTGGACTTATTGGGACACTGCTTGGATGAACATTCAAGTCCTGCAAGAATTGGAGAAGAATGGAGAGATCGATCAAAGCAAAGGTGTCTTTGTCCTTGGCACAAGTCAGGGTGGTTGGATTACTGTTCGTATGGCTTTGTTGGCGCCCGACAAGGTCGGTATTTCTGCACTTTGATTTCCGAGATGCATTATGTGTATGATTGAGCTTATACGGTGACCACAGGTCACCGGTATCATCCCCCTCGGCACAAGCCTCGACTTCGAATCTCCCAAGACTCGCGAACTCGGCTGTTGGAACGCGCCCGACGATCTAACACCCAACATCGTCGCATGGAGCAAACCCGCAGACTCCAGCTTCCGTCCCGGCAACAAATTTGCCGACTTTCTGATCGACATCGGTTTCGGCAAAGATTGCGACTCGTCAGTGCGTGACTTCTGGCGCAACGAAATCGCAAACAACTATGTAGGCGAAGAAGGCAGAAAGAGAGTTAGAATGGCAACTATCAATCTGCGCGATAGAGATGGTTTGCATGGCAGATTGGCTGATGTCAAGTGTCCTGTTTTGTGGCTGCATGGGACTGCGGATGTGGTGTATTCGGTTGCGAATGCTGAGAGAGAGATCAAGATGTTTGTGGGGAGCCCGGATGCGCAGCTCAAGGTTGTGCAGGACGGACAGCATTTTCTGTCGTTCAGTCATCCCAAAGAGGTGGATAGTGCGGTCGCAGAGTTCGTGGCAAAGTACCCTTGAGTTTGAACTTTGTATGTAGTTCTGCTATTGGTATGAATCTCCCAAAAACAGAACCTTCCGATAGATGCTTGTGTTCCTTTGCCGAAAGCCAAAAGGGGCCATCCGATTGTGTCACGATGCTATGGGCATCACGATGTTGTTAATCATGATCTTTCTACACGTTATCCTCCGCCGCCAAACTCTACCTTCCAATTAAGGTTCTTACGGAAGCAGACAAAAAAAACGATATTGGTGTATTCGTATTTGCCGCGGCATGCGAAAAGCCCCTTTGATCAAGGTGTGTCAAGATCGGCAGGTCGTGTTGGTGGGAGCAAATGCCATAGGCACATGCAAGATAAGGTCGCGGGTCAGCCAGACCTTACAGAGCTGACAGGATTGAATTTTCCGGGTCACAACGAACGGAGATCACGCCGATCCAGAGTCAATTGCAGTTAGTGGTGTTACGCTCTCACTTTCTTGTATCTCGAAGATCAGCAAAACTTGTACGAAACAAGGATACGGGTAGGAAGTCGAGGTCTGAATGACACAAGTTGGACAAAAGCGCAATTGCATTCTTGACACACGATGCTAGACATGTGAAACTACTTTTCCATCGTCATCACTTCATCTCAAACCCCATCTCACATAAATGCTTTGTTGAACAAGCAACTTCTTCCACCACGCAAAAAAACTGGGCTGCAGAAAATGCAAACAGCCATGAGATCATGTCGTAAATAAGTCGTATACCGCAAGTCGTTTATTGGGCAGCGAAACCAAGCTGGGGAGTCGAGTTCTCCATGGAAAAGACAACAAAGTGAGCCTTGAGGAAGATATCACCGAAGATGGAGATACCAGAGCCGGCGCTGGACTGGATACCACCGTAGCACTGGCCGCCGCCGACGTTGGCGTAGTTGATGTAGCTGCCGGGAGTGACAAACTTCTGGCCACCAATGACGGCGGAGAAGCTGGGAAGAGAGGCAGAGCAAGAGAAAACGTAACCACCCTGCTCGTCGGAGTACTGGGCGCTGGGGATCTGGGCGTAATAGGCATCGACAACGTTGTCGGGAAGGAGCATGAGGGTGGTGCCAGTGTCAGCAATAGCAGAGTAGGAGCTGGAGACGGTGGAACCGCTACCGACGGAGTAGCCGGTGGTGGTGAACTGCCAGAAGCCGTTTCTGGTGTTGACAGGAACGTAGGTGATGGCTCCAGTGTACTTGGAGGTGTCAATGTAACCGAAGTCGTAGGATCCGGGGCCACCCTTCTTCAGGTCGACGGTGAAGAGCTTGCGAGCAAGGGTGCTCTTGACAGTATCAAAGAAGGTGGTCTGCTGGTCAGGGCTGACAGTGTTGATGGACGAGAAGGCAAGTCCAAGGAGACCGTCGTTGTTAGTATCCTGCTGGAACTGAGCAGAGATGGAAGTAGCAGCCTCGACAGCCTGGGAGGTGGCGGTGACAGCACCAACAACGACCTTGTCGGCGTAGACAACACCAGAAGCACCGGAGCCATCGCCGTAGCTGATGTCCCAAGTCTCGCCGCTGAGTCTGCGGCCGTGAGCGGTGTTGTAAACAGCGTGGCCGGATCTCTGCGAAGAGGCTTGCAGAGTGGAGAAGACCCAGAGATCGGCAGATCCAGTGTCGAAGTCGAGGTTCAAGGTAGTGCCTCCAACCGAGACAGGGCAGAGGTACTCAGAGTCGCCATTGTAAGAGGTGGCGGTGACGGTTCCACTCTGCTGGGCGGCAGCGGCGGCCTTCTGGACAACGCTGGGGGGAGTACCACCGGTCTTGTGGATGGCGTTTGCAAGGGCAATAGCAGGAGCAGCGACTTTGGTGTTTCCAGTGGCAACCTGAGGAACGGAGAACTTGACATTACCGACGCTGGCTCTGGGCTCGACGGGTGAAGCAACAGCGACAGCTGCAATGGCAGCAATGGCAGCGAGGGTCTGCTGCATGGTGAAAGACGGAAGCGATTGAGAAGAGGAGTGAGTGAGTGGTGGTGATGATGGTCCATGTCGAGGGAGGGAGGGCCATTATATAGTACGAGTCAAGCGTTGATGAACGGAGTCAACGGATTGTCTCGGTTCCAAGAGCGAGCTGTGGTCGCCTCCACAGTCCTGGACGGTCGTGTGAAGAATTACCTGCATGGGTTGAACGGCCAATGGTGTTGTACAGAGTAGAGTTTTTGATTTACGGACGAGACAAGAAGCGATGATAGATGCAGCATTCACCCGCAGCTGCCGTTCTCGTCCTAAATCACATATTAGCTTCAACGTATAGTGCTCAAGAACAGGGCAAGAGGGGGAGTGATAGACAGATCTACAATCCAGGACTTCGGTTGTTAAAAGGCAGTCGCTTGGACCGCGTGCGGCCGGTGAGCTAAGGTGCGTGAAGCTATATGCTTGGTCCAGCTAAGGGCGAGTAAGCTTGGACTAGTCGGCATGGCACGCAGGTCCGTGAGGGCGACGGTTCGTGAGGCCTTTCTGGAGTGTGGGGATCTCCCACCGGCCGCAGATCTATCAGTTGATGTTAAGCCAGATTGGGCAGTTGACAATGTTTCAGCGCGCGCATTCTCGCCAGCACCTCGTCTTTGTGGGCCTCGGTATCTTTGTCGGACGACACTTGCCAGTGATCTTTGTCGAGTGTTGGCAGTCTGATAGGCTATCCCCTGAACAAGCGAGGTTTGGGGGGGCAATGTCACGACTAGCCAATTGCACGAGTGCGACACGAGTGAGTAGTGGCCGAGACGGCGCCATATGCAAGAGACATCTGCAGTTCATGTAGGCTCAATCAAAGTGAAGATTGCGCCATGATTGCACCTTCTCGAATCATGGAACATGTGCGCAGGTGTGCGGCGTGAGTGGCGGTGAATGTGCGGGACAAGCAATCTGTCAGTGTGCTCGAGACTCGAAATGTCTGAGGCGACACGGGTTTTGGGAATTGGCAGCTGCAACGGGCTTGAACGTGTTGATTGACATGGGCGCATCCATGTTGATCGTCCCTTGCAACAGAAATCCGAGCACGAAGACTTTGGCTATGCTCGTGAGTCGTGACAGGCTGACACGTGGCAGCTCAGCAGGGCAAGAACGGAGAGTTTCTCTAGGCTCGTGTTGATCATCTTGGGAAGGGGCAGGTGGGCATCCGTGGGATAACCGAGATGAGCCCGCCTAATCCAAAGCTTATCACATTGCGGGCCATGCCGAAGTGCGTGCACACCCGTCGAAACCATGTGACTCTCGCACCACCGACTTGCTGCCAGCGTGTTTGTTCATAACGACAAGAAACTCAAAGGGCCAATCGCTCGTATACTGCTCATCCACTGCTCTCAAACAGGCAGGAGCCTGTCGCAACAAACATCACGCAAGTACTGGGCACAGACGCCTCGTGTGTCCTCGCGTATGGTATCAAAGGGTAAAAAGTGCACGCCGAGTCTGGAATACGCGATGCAGATAGGAAGAACATGACTTGACATTAGGTAATTACGAGAGGTATGGAGGACGATCAAGCAGTGAAAGACTGGGCCTTGATGATAACGACATCCTCGATGGGCCTGTCGCCAGCACCCGTTCTGACACTTCCAATCTTCTGCACGACATCCATGCCGTCGACGACCTGGCCAAAGACGGTGTGCTTGCCGTTCAGGTGAGGAGTAGGAGCAAGACAGATGAAGAACTGACTGCCGTTTGTGCCAGGACCGCTGTTGGCCATGGACAGAATGCCGGCGCCAGTGTGCTTGAGCGAGCTGTCGAACTCGTCTTCGAACTTGCCACCCCAGATGGACTCTCCGCCACGGCCGGTGCCTGTGGGGTCGCCGCCCTGAAGCATGAAACCGGGGATGATGCGGTGGAAGATGACGCCGTTGTACTTGCCTGCATCGGCGAGGCCTGCGAAGTTCTCACATGTCTGTGTCGCGCCTTGTGTCAGTCTTGTTGAACAGCTCAAATCAGACAGGGCGACTCACTCTGGGTGTCTTGTCGCTGAACAGGGCGATGGTGATGTTGCCGTAGTTGGTCTCGAGCAGGACTCCGTCAGGTCTGCTCGTGCGGGTGGGCGCGCTAGTACCAGTGGTGGTGGCGGCGGCGGCTGAAGGGGTGGTGCTGCTGGTCTGGGGTGGAGGCGCTGAAGAGGTTGTGGTGGCTGCCGTGTTTCTCTCTGTCGTGGTGTGCGACGGGGTGGTGGCTGATGAAGACGACGACGACGAGTCGGTCTTGTCGTGCTTGAAGATCTTCTTGAGCTTGTCCATTGTGCTTGGTCGGGCTTGTAAGTGGTATGACTTGGGAGGAGTGTTGGCTGTGTGAAGAGCGGAATAAGGGATGGTATTGAGCTGAATGCGACGAATTGAAGGGGGGGCTGAGCAAAGAGCAGGAGCTACCCAGCCTACGTCATAAACTCACCATTGCTGCATGACGATGGACAACCGGTTTTTCTTGCGCCCGGCTCTCAATTTTGCACACCTGCAATAGACTCCAACAGCTTTCTCATGGTTGTCACGATTGAGCCACGCCAGATAGAGGAAGCTTTCATCGCTCGCTCACGTATTTGTCTTCGTATGCGCTCGTCCTCCGCACTCATATGTCCCCGGTCGATCTCCCGCCATATCTTGGCGCGTCCGCTCCTCCATCTCCGCTCCGCTTTATTGTCTTCGAGCGTCGCTTGTACGCTTGGCAGAGAATCGTGACAGGGTCATGCAGCTTCCAACTTATCTTAGCTGCTCGGAGGTGTTTTGAGCAGGCATCTTTGTCGTAATCTAGCTGGATCTGGTATCAAATAGAAGCTGCACACCAGCAGAACATGCTTATATATACTACAAACAGGAAATGATGCAGGTTGACTATAGGCATATTCTGCTGCCATGTCATGTGCTTTGGTCCTAGCCGACTTCAATTCGTACATTCATTGTTCAACCTTGCAAACAATGCACCCATATGATAACTACCAGAACTTGTTCAGAACTCAGAGTCAAGTTGTTTTGTTTTATGACTGGGATCACATTTAGGTAGAGACATTTGCTCACCGTCTCACCGGTCTTTTGCATTATGTCATAGTGTGATGCCAGAAACTATCGTCCGAGCTTTGGTCGCGACATGTCTTGGATAGTACGTTTGCTCTTCTGCAATACACAAACACTATCCGCAGACCATGTCCATCCAAGCTCATGGTATAGCGAAAATTGATAGCCAAGCATGTATATTTAGTATGAGAAGCCGACCATCTGGTGCCGAAATCGTTCCTGAGTCCTAACTCCGCTATCTACGAAAAAATCGTCATCATGTTCTGCACTAACCTGCCGAATTCCGCGTTGCCGCAGCGATCTTCAACCCAATTCGCGGGGTCACATCGCGTTTGCCTTCATTTTCGTTCAAAATGTTTCTGCCGCTCGCACCGCTTCCAGGAAGAGACGGCACTTGACAGGCAGGGCTTGAATCAGATTATTCAGCTCCTGAAGTCCGCATGAGTGCTCTGCCCGCGCTTGCCTCTTGCTCTTCTTCTCTTCTTCTTCCAGGATTCTTTCAATCACCGCACATCTTTCCACGCCAAAATGCAGCGGATTGAACGCTTGCTTTCACGGCCGACAGCAAAGCCTTACAGATCAAGAGACATCGAAGCCTCGGAAGAACCATGGCTCAACGAAGATGGCTTGCTGGACTTCTCTCCCGATGACATGGAGAATCCCAAGAACTGGTCCAAGGGTCGTCGCTGGTACATCACCGTGGCATCCGTCATTCTTGTCGTCAACGCGACATTTGCATCATCAAGTCCATCGGGTACACTGGAGGGAATCGCCAGGGATCTGCACGTCTCAACCGAGGCCGCTGGCCTTGTCGTCACCCTTTTCTTGCTGGGTTACTGCGCTGGACCACTGATCTGGGCGCCCTTATCCGAATTCTATGGTCGCCGATGGATTTTCTACATTACCTTCACAATGTACTTGATCTTCAACTTTCTCTGTGCCTTCACACCTAATTTTGGAGGCCTTCTTGTCGGTCGCTTCTTGACTGGTACCTTTGCCAGTTCCTCTTTGTCCAATGCGCCTGGAGTCCTCGCCGACATCTGGGGTCCTGTCGAGCGTGGCAATGCCATGGCTACCTTTTCCATGATGACATTCGTTGGTCCCGCTCTCGGTCCCGTCATCTCTGGCTTCCTGGAACTCAAGGAAGACTGGAGATGGAGTTTCTATGTCCTCCTCTGGCTCGCCGGTTTCACCGAAATTCTGATGTTCACCATCCCTGAGACTTTGCCGTCGATTGTCCTTCTGAACAAGGCAAGAAGAATCCGAGCGCTGAAAATACCCGGATACGAAGACGTCAAAGCACCTGTTGAAGTCACCGACCGAACTCTCACTGGCATGTTCGGTGTCGCCTTGACCCGCCCGTGGAAAATCCTCATCGACCCCATCTCATTTTTAGTCGCTGTCTACCTCGCTGTTGTATACGCTTTGCTGTACATGCTGTTCACCATCTACCCCATCGTCTTCCAACAAAAACGCGGCTGGAACTCGGGCGTTGGAGAGCTTCCGCTCATAGGTACTGCAATCGGTGCAGGCATTGGTGGAGCCATTATTTTCGCTGTTTCGGCGCGTGACAGAAAGAAGTTGGCTGCTGGTCACAAAGGTGTACCCGAGGACCGTCTTCCAGTCGCAATGATCGGTGGTATCATGTTCCCCGTCACCATGTTCTGGTTTGCTTGGACTGCAAACTTCAACAGCATTCACTGGGCCGTTCCCGCGGTTGCTGGTGTCTTCCTCTCGACCTCTATTCTGCTCATCTTTGTCGCCTACCTAAACTATATAACCGACACATATCTCATGTATGCAGCAAGTGCGCTGGCAGCCAACACGGTCGCTCGTTCGGCGGCTGGAGCCTCTGCGCCACTCTTCACGCAATACATGTTCAATGCGCTTGGTGTCGGTGGTGGTGGCTCGCTTATCGCTGGCATCGCCTGTCTGCTTGCACCTATTCCGTTCGTCTTCTACAAGTACGGAGGTCCGCTCCGTGAGAGATCGAAGTTCGCGCCTACCCCTGACAAGAAAGATATGCCACCGCCAAGGGATCCAGAGAAGGAGGATGAACCCCTGGAGGAAGAGCCAAAAGAGGATTTGGTGACGGACCACGAGCACAGCAATAGCGAGACCGATGTTTCTCGCGCTCCTTCTCACACTTTCGAAGCGATCAAACCCGAAAACCCTACCTTACCTTGAGTGCGAGGTTCACATTCTATTCTTGTACATACCCCAGATTAATTGAAAGTCTTTCCTAAAAGAAACTCGCTCGACAAGAAATCTCAACCATCATCCTGCCTGCTGACTCTTGTTCCAGAGCAACCATTGTGTCGGTAGAAATTTGTGGATTTTTGTCTGTTTCACCGCAACACGAAGCTATAGATGGTCAAAGCTCGATCATCAAAGGATCCACTCCATATGAATCTGCAATATAACACTTCGCTACGCGACACAAAGTAGCAAAGGGCCGCGTTGTTGAGAATCCTTCGGTGATCTTTCGTGGTCTCCAATTCTCGGTCAGGCCCAATCCTTCTCGGATTCAGAGAACATGTAAAGGCAGCCCCATCTACCTCTTGGCTTCAGTATCACACCTTTGTCGGCTCACTCCTACTACTACTCATCATGGATACCATCGTACCTTCGGCCAACGCGGTGTTCCCTTCTTCAGATACCATCTTGAAGACAGTGAGCGCTACCGTCTCCGAGGTCATCGACACTGTCGATCTCAACAGCCCGCCCGCTCATGCTCTTGAACTCTCTCACATCGAGCAAGCCAATCCTCGTGGCTACACGCGCCCGATGTTCTTCTTTCCTGCGGTCGAGAATGTTGATTTAATGGAAGTGGTGGAAATTTTCCGCAAAGCTCTGAAGCCAACGCTCAAAGCAATTCCGTCTTTGGCTTGCGAAATTGTGCCAGTCGAAGATGATAAGAAACCGACTGGAAGAGTGGCTCTCAAACATGGTGGTTTTGGTTCATTGATCGTCAAAGACGTTCGCGGTACTGGTTTCTCGTTCGAGGAGTTGCGCAAGCAGAAGTTTCCCCAATCACGACTTGATCCTGATGTACTTTGCGCCCGTGGTGTCTTTCCCATTCCGGGCGAACCGCAGCCCGCTTGGGTTCCTCAGCTGAACATCATCGATGGAGGCTTCATTCTTACTCTCCACAACCACCACACCATGTACGACGCCCAGGCCATCAACGAGATTCTCAGAGTGTGGTCTCAGAATTGTCGACACGTTCGAGATGAGTCTGTGCCTGCATGCAGCTCTCTTCCGGCCGAACAGTTTGAAAGATCTGCTCATATCACCGATCGCGCACCAACAGCAGATATGGGTCGCCCTGAACTACATCCCGAGTTCATTGTTGCTCCTTTCACTCTCTCTTGGCCCGAGACGGCTTTCAGAGACACACACAGACAACGCGTCTACCGCCTATCTCCCAAAGCTCTGGCCGAACTCAAGAATGACTGCACCGAGTCTGGCGACTCTTGGATCTCGACCAACGACGCAGCGACAGCACTGATCTGGCGTTCTGTCATTCGCGCTCAAGCCGATCTCGAGACCTTGCCTGAAGATGCAATGTCACACCACATTGTCACCGTTGATTTGCGTCTCCGTTCCGATCCGCCACTTTCAAAGCATTACCCAGGATGTCCAATGAACTACGCCCGACCAGGCATGAATCTTCGTGAGCTCTGCAATTCTACTTCGCTTGCTCCTCTGGCCCGTGCAATCAGAAGCCAAGTCGACGAACGCACACCCAAATACACGAAATCCCTCATCACTCTTCTCAACAACATCCCTGGCTATGGTCACTTTGCATGGACGTCCTTCCCTTCGATGCTCACCACCGATTGCATGACTTCCACATGGTACAAGCTCGATATCATGGACCTTGATTTCGGCCCTGCCATTGGGAAGATTGAGAGAGTCAGATACCCCACTGCTGGTCTGTTCAATGGACTTAGCATGATATACCCTCAAATCACCAGAGGTGCGCCGGAGGAGTTGGGCATGGAGATTGCAATTGGACTGGAGAAGCAGCATTTCGAGAAATTGGACAAGGATCCGGTTTGGTGCAAGTACGCAGAATTGACAGATCCCGGATATGATTGTATGTAGGCTCTAATGGGCTTTTCGCGATACAAGGGCCTAGACCAGAGAAGAACTACTATAGAAGTAAGCTCTGTCATTTATGGTATGCCACAGTATGTTATCTCTACATCCATGTCGATTGTCGGAAAACATACCCCTACTGTAGCACGAAAAGCATGGCGGGGCGGGCCGCCTTTCGGATGCGCGGCCAAAGTACATATGCGAGCACACATGTGGTCAAAATCAAAGATGCCTGCGATCTCGAAGTGCGTATCTGACGTCGGTTGATCATTCCAGGCAATTTGATGGGAGGACGTTAGGAATCCGACGCTCAAAGAGTGAAGCGCAATAAGACAAACAATCGAGCCAAGTCCAAGAACGAACGAACGCGTGCCAAGCCCGCAGCTACGATGACCAATGGTCCAAGCGCCACCAGGCAGCAGTTCGTCGGGGCAAATCAAAACAACCTTACGATCGATTTCATGCATATCTGCTGGGCTAGTTCATCAAGCATTCATATGACTTGTTCGATGGCTATGAATATGCTGATATCAGTAACAACAGCTGCAGCTACCTCTCAACGTAGCTAATGCAGATTTCGACTCTCGCCCAAATTACAGGGTGATGCGGGACATGAAACAATCGTCTACCATGACTCGCACAACTATGTACTTGCCATCATTCCCACTCCGAACATCGTTGCTCTTTTCTTCGTCTCCCTCGAATCGAAACCACACGATGATATTCGAACTATCCGACCTTTCAACCGAGGTCGCTTATCAGATCACGTCCCGACTTCCCAGTGATTGTCTCGCATCGTGCGCGCTCGTCTCGAAGACGTGGAATGCGATTTTCACACCGCTTCTCTACAAGAACATCAAACTTGTCTGGCGACGACCAAGACTCATCTGTCACGCCAATACTGGATTTTGGAGACACCTAACACCATGTCCGTGTGAACTGGAAGGTCGATGTGATCGAGACGACCCAGAAAAACAATGCTTCCAAGCATATTCATCATGCCTCTCGCCAATTCCCGACACGACCATTCGCTTACCATCGCTTTATTCTCTTGCAAGGACTGTTCTAGCTTCGTCGTCACTAGCTGGAGCGGTCGAGAGCTTTAGTCTTGTCGGGCCTGTACCACGTTCTATTTGGACTGATCCTGGACAAACCGAACTCACCCGCTACGATCATTCTAGTGTACGAAGGTTGGCCTTGCAAGTAGGACTCTCCCAAGACCAGAGCTTTGAGTTTTGGCTCCAAAGACTTGACCGAGGCTTGCCGGGAGCCCATGCCGCTCTTCTGCTTCTCTGCCTGAACAGTCTTCGGCACGTCGAGATCGGGTCAGAGTTCCATGACGCTTTGCAATTCGTATATCGGAATATTGCATCGCTGGTCCCATGCTTGGAGACGGCCTGCTATGGGATCAATTCCTGCCAAGAGACAGTGTACATGTGTGGTGGAAGAGCGCCAAACGACGTTGGCGACGTTTCGCGAATTCTATCGCTGTTTCGTCTACCAGCTATCCGTTCACTGACCCTCAGTCTTCCATCACCTAACGGTACTTTCGATTGGCTCGGCGAGGTTCCGCTGGCCACAAACCTCATATCGCTGGAACTGCAGTTCACGTATATGGGTCCTGATGATCTCATCCGCTTGCTTATGGCATGCCCGACAATCAGGGACTTTAAATACGATCTTTGGACAATCCGACCTGCATATTTAAGGTACAACGAGCAAGACCCATTTGATAGAACGTCTGAGGCACTTCTCAGTATCTCTGCCATGAGAAGAGCGCTTTTGATGGTAAAGGACAGTCTTGAGATTTACCATTTCCATGTTTCCCC
Source organism: Aureobasidium sp. EXF-3400 (assembly GCA_024195585.1). Lineage (NCBI taxonomy): Eukaryota > Fungi > Ascomycota > Dothideomycetes > Dothideales > Saccotheciaceae > Aureobasidium > Aureobasidium sp. EXF-3400. Next base: position 19,554 of record SWBL01000133.1, read on the forward strand.
ACCTCTACTCGGATGGACGAACCAGTGCTTGGGTCATCTTCCGTTTAACGATTTCCAAAACCTCAAAACCCTCCATGTACCCTTCCAGATGTTACTGGGTAGCTGCCGCACAGCAAAGTTAGGCGAATCACTACCAAGCTCACTGGTCAACCTCTGGCTGAACGATGACGCCGCTCCCCTTTGGCTCAGACACACGCGTTACATAGATGCTTACGACTACTACTACGATGATGCGGACGTGGTCTATGACCCACAATTTCATCCTATCCGAACAGACCATGAGATTGTGACGATCATGGCCGACTTCCTAGCCGAATGGCGTTCAATTACACCCAGTCTTCAATCCATCTTTCTTCTGTTGACTGACTATCAAGAATGCTGCTGGTCGCGAAGAAATTTGGCATATATCCGGGATTCACTAGAAACGCTGGCTGACAAGGTTGAGCTCAAATTATCTGTATACGAGCTCCCTTGGCGTTCTTACTACCCCGATGTGAGTTCTTTAGCAAAGGGTCAAGCTGCCCCGTATTTTCACGTTGATCACATCGAGAGGATGCGTCTGTCTGAATAGATTATATGAATCTTGTGGCTTTGGACGAACAAGCCATGATCTATACACGCGAGTCCCGAAATAACCTATCCTCAGTGAACAAGACAAATACTAACATCGTGAACGTTCATTGTGGATTCAATCCACACAGAGGTATGTGTTCCGTCTTCTGCTGTGGGTCGGTAGCAAATTGAGGATCCCCCCCGTTCAAGACACGTGTTATGCCGAACTGCTGGATCCAATCTTGACAGCCATACTTCTGAACAGAGTCTTGGAGGGTTGGTGGACATGGTCTATAGATCGGCGGCCATCGATCGCCCGGTTGGCCGTCACCAACGGTCATGATCCTGCCTTGGCTCAGATCAATTGTTTCAGGGTCGTCTTGACCTGCAAGATACAAGAAAACCGAAGGAAACTCGCCACACCTAGCATTGTGGTGGTGCTCTACTGGGTCAACGACGGTTCGCTGTCGTGCCTGGCATCGCAACATGGAAGTCTGCAGTCGGTCTGCGGCGACAACTCTAGAAACTTCTGCGTCTTTGAAGTTGCTATCGAGGAGTAATGTCGTCATGAACTCGTTGTTCCTCGAGAGTCCCTTGCCTTTGACAGAACTTGAAAAATATAATTCGTTCCCGATGGCGAAGACAGTCATGGCACGAGGACATGAAGGTAATCTGCCATCTTCTGATGTCTCTTTCTTGCAGAGGGCCTTCATCGCGAATAGCCCTTGCGTCGCTGCGCCTCGGAGAAGACGAGCATCTTGAAAGAACCTGTCATTTGACAGAGTCATTTTCGAAGTGTAAAGGATATATCCAGCTTTCGATGCACCCTCGTCCCGTTGTAATCCTGGCGTCAGAGCAGTCGCAAAGCTCACAGCCAGTTGGAGGATGAGCCATAATCTGGGCCACATGTCTAGATGCTGATCTTTTGATCGTAAGCCTTCGTGCATATTTTTGCATGCTTCCCCATATCAGCATACCTTTTCGGTTTCAAACGTTCTTGGGAGATGGATGCCGCTTCTGAATGCGATGAAAGCCTCGGACTGTCCATACCTTATGTATACCTGTCTGGCAACTGTAACAGCTAGCACCATTAGGTCTTCTCACATTCGATTGTATCAGATGTGGAAGGGGCATATTGCAGGATGTTGAGGGCCCCATTACATCAGGCCTAAGGCCGACGAACGTGACGCGGTTTCACGAAAGCCTAGCTCTCAGATGAAGGCTTGTTACGAACTCCTGATCATTTCAATTTGCCGAACGATTGCCTGAGTTCCACGCGCCAATCACATCTTCGAAATTCTCGGGAACTCTCTTGCGCTGGCAGAACTGACGAGTCATGCCCCCCCGTGTGGGAGCGTTGAACTTCAAACAAAGTGCTGGTTGGAGTCGTGTTAATGCACAGTCACCTAGTTCTGAAACAGCAGAATCCTACCGACTTGGCACCGACCCCTATCCATTAACATCGCTTTCTCAGTTTGTGATCTCAACCAAAGAACAATGGCGCAAGCGCGCCATCTTTCTATTTCGTAGCAAAGGCCGAAACATCGCTACAGATCAGCTCCACCCTTGGACCCGCCTACACCTTCCCTTTAAGGCATTCGAAACGTATCACGATATTTGCTCATATGAAGGAGAGCTCCAGAAGGCACAAATTCCAGCATCGTTCCCGTCATGTCTTGTTGAAACGTCTAAGTGGCAATCGTCAAATTGCTCGCTTGCCTTATAGTGTTGAGCTGTAACGTGGGCAGTGTGCATTCAAATCCTGAAGGTACCTCGTATTTCTCATAAGAAATCTCAGTGACTCTGTTCGGTTTCGCCATTCTTCGCTACAAGGATGCATCTTGTCTACCTCGTTTTCTTACAATGGTCATTCTGGACTTGTCGTGCAACCAATGCAGCGGTTCTGAATCGCACGCCTCTTCCCGTCACCAAGAACTATCCTTCAGTGATCGAGGACGCTTATGCTCAAAACCATCCGATTCACCAAGCGCAGAGCAAGCGAGACGATGAGCCTACTGTTGATCCGAATGATCAGTCTTGGATCACCAGTTGGGCCGCAATTGGTGACTCTTTCTCAGCCGGCATTGGCTGTGGCTTCAAACTGGACGACGCCTGCTCTAGGTACAACTTCTCTTGGCCCAACTTGATGAATACCGACGCGAGAATGGGTGTCAACAATGCGCGCGAGTTCCAATTCTTAGCCTGCTCCGGTGCGACATCTCCTCAGATACTTGCCAATCAGGTTCCCCAGATAAAAGATGGTGTACAAGTCATCACTGTAACTGCTGGAGGAAATGATGCAGGTTTCGCAAACGTCTTGCTGAAGTGCATCTATCCCGTGTTCGGGAAGTCCATTCCACTTTGCGATCGGGCCTTGAGCGACGCTGGCGACGTTATTCGATCCACCGTGTTCAAGGAGAATGTCAAATCATTGATTTCTGGAGCACTGGCTAAGCTCGGAGCGGATGGCAGACTCTACTACGTCGGTTATGCGCCATTCTTCGACGCACAATCTACACAATGCAATGAAGTATCTTGGTCCACTGCTGACCTGGATCGACTGGTAGGCAGCTCCTCTGCCAAGCTCTCTACCTCTATCAGACAACAAATCAACGTCCTTGTGTCGCAGGCCAATGCAATTTTGGATGAGCTGATTCAAGCGTCTGGCGATAATGTGGTCTTCGTCGACTACTCGGGATGGGTCTCGCAAGTCGGAGGCCGTTTCTGCGAAGAAGGGATCAAGGAACCTTACGGCAATAACCCAGACCTCTTCTTCTACGAATGGGGTACCGTGGATCCGTGGCAAGAGACCGTCGACGGACGGATCTCGGCACGTGATCCAGAACAACTCATCACAACATCGAACTCAACCCTTGGTAGCAAGATCCAAGCCGAATTCGATGAGGCTCAAGCAACCCATGCTGAGCTGAAGATACGCGATATCTTTGCGGAAGATACTAGCGAGACAAAGTTCGTTCTACCAGACGATGCCACAAAAAGAAGCACGATTCTTATGGACAGTATCAAACGAGTATTTCATCCGACTCTTGTCGGTCATAGTCTCATTGCCAATCTAGTGTTCTACCATATGGGTGCACAGAGAGCCGGCATGTTGAAGAAGCCTGTTACTCCCATGCTTGGAAAAATCGTGTCTTCTGATTGTGCTGTCCCCGAAGATGAACCTGGAAACATCATAGCAGAGGTGATAGACTGCATCTCTGCTGACGATGTGCCCAGCAATGCTTGGTTCGACATAGATACCGGTCGTCAAGCAAGAGACAACTTTTGTAAAGTTGTGGCGTCCAAGGCTAGTCACAACATTGCAGACGCCCACGGGCAGGACGATTACATGACTGTGAGCGAGGACTTCCCGTACATTTCATCTCAACCAATTGTAAGCTGGATTGGGATGTGGGTGCAAAATGTTGGTTGCGAAAGACCCACACTGTATCCAAGCGAAGACGTGTGCCTGGCAATGCTGGATGCGATCATGGACCAATGTAAGTTGCAGTCCCATTCCTTGGCACTCAATTCTGACAACTATCCAGGTGGTACACCAGGCACGACGAAGACATACGGCGGTTCAGCGGCTCATCAATGTCAGGAATACCACATGAACATCCATCAACGTTTCACCAAATTGAAGACAGTCACGAGTAGCTGGAACAAAACATCTGCGAACAAGCTCGTTGGTAGTCACTTGCCGCTTGCCAATTTGACGTTGATATGATCCGAGGCGGTGAAGCCAAGTATCTGAACATCTTCTACAGTATTTGAAACTCCCATCCTAACCCTTATGAGTCCTGTGTCTTCTCCATGCAGGTCATATGCGTGACTTTCTGGAAAGCCATTCGAGGTCATTTGTGTCTCCTCTGCACGTACTACACTACCAATGCTAGATGTATCCTTGGCACTGTCATGTCGAAAGGCGCCTCGGAATCAAGGTTCAGGGTGTGTGTGCTAAATTGACATTGTTAGCAAGCTTCCGACAGTCTCACGTTAGATCGCGTATGATTCCCTCGTTCGCTGCTTGCCTATATCACCTTAGTGTACCGCTTGGTGTAACTTTGATTACAATGCCCGAAAACGAGAAGGCACGATAATAATGCCAGCCCTCGCAGTTGCGAAGGATGCGACTTTTGGCCACCCGGTCAAAAGTCCAAGCAGGATCGTCACACGTCTTGCTGCATCTCCAGCTTTATCTGACTCATCCTATCCCATTGTCAGAACCCACAGGTCCTATAATCTGTTGTCGGCCTTACAGAGCGACTTCACAAGCCCATCTGAATGACGACTTCACAGCCCAAATCATTTGCAATCTTGACCTCGCGTCTAGTCCTTCTGCCCTCTTATCTTGCTATTCAGAATCGCGCGTACAGGCAGTTTTACTCATCGCTGCATGGCACGCCGAAGTTCACAGAGATGGCCTTTGGTCCCGACTGGGGGATCAGACACTGGGATGACGAAGCCATCACTTCCATCATCCAACGTGAAATCGACGCCTCTTGGCGCGTCCGAGGGATTGGAGATTTTGCTGTTGGGTTGCGACGAGACACTCTTGTCGCTCCTGGAAAAGAGAGAGCGGAAACCCAAGATTTGGAGGTCTCGGAGATGGATAAGGCACAGGAACTGCAAGATGCAGAGTGGATAGGCTATGTGGGCGTCCGCGACGCAACTACTACATCTATGCCTTGGGCAGGGACTCATCACCTTACGTCACGCCCTTGGACACAGATGGTTGAGCTGCGATATGGGTTCCACCCAGATGTTTGGGGTAAAGGCTATGGTACCGAAACCGCGAAAGCGGTCATGTTGTGGTGCGAGAAGCATATCGGAGCGCAAAGATTCGTCGCAGAAACAGAGATTGCAAATGTGGGGAGTGGCAAGATATTGGAGAAATGTGGGTTCGAGGAGATCTGTGAGGACTTGGAGGTGATCTGGGGCCTCAAGGGAAAGAAGGAGTGGAAGCGGTGGGCAGCTGGCATAACTCGTCCAGAACCTGGTCCCATGATTCAGCCAGACCCTCGACCGCAGTCATAGACTTGTGTCCAGCGATGGCTGTTTTCGTTGTCATCATTTTTGTCGGCCAGCATAGAAACCTCTTGGACTTTTGATTGTACGCCGTGCCTTAGCAGGATGATGAAGAATGGTTACCTCAAGAAAGCGGAAATAGAGACCATAGGTCCCAAAGAACTTCAAGTGACACATTAGAAAGGATATGGTGGATAGTAGAGTATATTGAGCTCTTGATCGCGCAAGTGCACAGACTAGACAGATTCTACATCATGGTACGTGGCTTCAGCAAGCTCAAAGATACCCAAGAATGCACAAATGAATGAGGCAGAGCAGAAGCCTGCTTGGCTGGTAACCTTCAGTGTAGTGCTTGGATAACGAACTCAATGACAGACCACTTTCCTACATCCCGCAACACCTCGCGCCAAAGCATCATCATGCAAGCTGAGTATCGTCGAAGGCAATGGGACTCCTGTTGAACTGACACTTGGCCAAACAAAAAGATCAGGAAACGCGAGGCAGAGGCTCAGTCACTCACAGACTCCCACAAAACACGGCCGAGCCCGATGAGTGACAGGATGGTCGCCCAGGACTCAATACAGTCTCTGCATGATGGATTTCCATATTCAACATCAGATTCAGACGTTTTGAAGCCACTCCAGAACGATGGTCTCAACGTCCCGATACACTTCAAATCTTTTTCTCCAGCGATGGCGATCAAATCATGGAATCCACTTGATGACATTCTAGGAAAAAGTACCGACATCTCTTCCGATGTGCCCCAGATTTTTAGGTTGATCGCTGTTGGTTCAGCTTCTGATACCTTGGATTCACAAACTCTTGACACTTCAACCTGGCCCGCTAGCCACAACTCAACTTCCCTATCTGGATCTTCTAGTGAGTTCAGTAAACATGATGAGTTCATGGGGTAATTTGGCTTGCATTATCTGTTCGCCGAACCTTCTCTCCTTGCCGAAGCCGATCTTCAAGTCATGTCCAACAACCTCCTGCATTTAGTCTGGTGCAGCAACAACAGCATCTCACCTCTGACGTGAAACAGATACCAAGTACGCAAGGCCTGAAAACTCCGGAAGTTTCTTCTGGCGCAGTAGATCACTCTGTTGACTACCAACAACCTCCTGGAATCAGTTGGAGCAACCCTTTCGTCATTGCACTCAACTATTCGTTCCTTCTGAACAAGCAAGGCTCAGGGACCCACGATTGGCCAACGCAATCTTCCCGCATCCATAGCAGACCACTGCTCCATATAGCCGTCAACAGTGGACATGAAAACATCGTTCGTATCATCCTCGACGAGGGCGAAGACATCAACTAGCAAAATGCCAACGGCAGTACAGTACTATACATCGCCATGTTGGAGCGTCAAGACGCCATTCTGCAGACCCTACTTTTGAAGAAGGGGCGCGACTCGATATCGCAGACGTCATGGGTCAAACTCCTGCACATTTAGCAACCTACACCAATTTTGGTTCAGGACTAAAGCTTCTGTTGAAGCGAAAGACCAAGAAGCTTGGAGCATGAGGCATATTAGACATAGAACGGGCCATGACAATAGACAACTGCATTATAGAATTACGATAGATATCACGATCATGACAACGATTGGACTCTGTCTTTGCGATGATGTGCGTGTTTTACGATGTTGGGATCTGCAAGAGCTACTCCTCACTTTTTCTAAACATCTAGATGTACGCAAAGAAACTGGTCTGTAAACATATTCTAATGACTCGATAGTGCTGACGACAAGCGATACTTCACTCACTCTGAGAAGCCACATCAATGCCGGCTCGAATGAAGCCAGTTCTGGAGAGTATGATGCTCAAACTAGCATGAATCTTCTAGGAGACTCCAAAAAATGGAACCTTCTATTACACGTTCTCGATGCATTGAATGTGCATTGTCGTCAATGGTCGGATCAAGCAGTCACGTTCGAATCAGATTAGTAGAGGACTAACAACACCAAACAGCGCAATAGCAACAATGGTGATTCCGACCATCGCCGAACGACTAGCATCACTTGTGAATCTGGTTCAATCCTTCGCCCACTGCTTCTAGGCTTTGTCTAGAAACAAACTTTCCACCAAAAGCTTATAGTAAGTCATCTTCGGATATGAACCTTAAGTGGTGTCGGAGCATTACGCAAGGTGAAGATAAATTTAACCTCGGTACAGGCAATGACTCTTTCATGGGACTTCATGCTTACCAAGCACAATAGTCATTGGCAGCCATAAAGGCATTCTATTTACGAAGCCATGCACAGGGCATGTCATGCTGACTTATGGAACACCACGCAAACTCTTGGATTCCATCAACATGGCCACGGAGCGAAGGTTAACTCGATGATTGAATGTCTCACGAAGATGGGAAACTTCTCAGGCGCGTGCCATCTCTTTGTACGCAAGAGGACGATACCGAGAAACAATTTGTTCATCCAGAAGAAGGTAGCAGCTTGGTACGGAAGAGAATAGGGAGAGCATCCGATGATCCGATAGATCCGGTAAAATGACGCACGCAACATACCATCCGAGTACCACGTACTTTTATCGCCCATTACTATGTTAACCATAGAGTGGGCTTCATTTCTAGCAGTGGTATGCAGCAAGACTCAAGTTCAAGCCGAATTTGCCCGGTGGTCAAGTTATACTTCCATGCGTCTCGACTTCACCAAGATTGGCGCCAGAGTCTTTTGAGCTTCACCTTCCTATCTCGAACGCAGCACTGATCGCGATCGATAGTCTCCTATCAGAAATTCATGCCAACGGGCTCCTCTAAAGGTTGAGTGGTTGATCGAAGGCATCAGTCCTCGCACCTTCGGCGACAAGAACATCCGAGAGCACGAGACTTGTCCAAAATTTTCGGCAACAGATTCCTTGTTGCTGAGGTCTACAATACCGGGTCCGAGATAGACTTTCCGTTCCTGCAGCAACCGTGGTAAGAAAGCACATTAAGCATTCAGGAGTCTGGATATGCTTTGGATCAGTGAAGTGATACCCCTGGGGCTGTTAGAGGGGATGTCATTCCATTGGACTTCCACGGATGCCTGTTCTTACCGTGGAAGATGCCTAGTCTATCTATTTTCGATACATTCAGTAATCTAAGAGCGTGGAGCACTTGATTTGATCTTTGTTCACTGGTCATTTCGTGCTGGATATCAGCGTACAAGCTGTCGAGCCAGACCAGTCAGGTGCTAGGCTTTAGAATGCAACATATCCAATTGCTAAATCATACATCATCGAACGCATGCGATACTCTTAGTATAGCCAGCGAATTTTCTGGGTACGACGGCCATCGATCCGCGGGTGCCGAACGCGGACGCGCAATGGAGAGAAGCCTCACGTCCGGTTCCTCCAGGTTCCGGGGTTGACTTGTCTCAGCCCTACCAAAGCTTGATTTCTACAACCTCTACTAACATCACCATGATTTGGAAAGTGCCCGAAGCCGAGGCATACCAAAGGCAGCATTTCGTTGGTCGCAGGATTATACCGATCGGATTCGCGCGATGATTAGCTTCTTCGAACATCGGACATCGACGTCTTCTCGGCTTTTCTTACCTTGGTCTTCCTTAGAGTTGGGATCAAGGTGCGATAGTGGTAGACACGTGCTGGACCTTGAAGCAGCGCTGTATGTTCTAGGGGGGCATTTAAATAGCGGATCGCACTACGACTTTCCTTACACCCGATCATTCTACACTTCAAAAGATTAACGCACTTGTATACTCGTCCATAACCCAGTCATGAGATCTACACTTGCAGCTTTGGCATTCATTGCCTCTATTGTGAATGCTCAGTCCGTCGACCTTGCTGGACTTGCCGCAATCCCCACTGGAGTCTTCAACATCCCCGTCGTCTATGCGACTGCCAACGGCTCTGTGATTACTGCCACGACTCTGGCAGCTTCTGCCACTGCATCTTCCGACCCTGACGCTACCAGCCTGGTGAACTCTGCAGCTCGCGCTTCGGTTACCCCTACAAGCGTTAGCAAGCGGGAGGCACATCACAAGCGTGATGGCACCTGTGCCGTTCAGCCCGAGGGCATCGACTACAACTCAGCCCCTGATACACCTCTTGCTTTCGCCATCGACCCCTACTACGCTGTGACAGCGGAGACTGCTGTTGTCCCTGCTGGATATACTACAGTGTTCACCAACCTAAACGCTTCCAACTCGGCAAACAAGTATATGGGCTACTCACTTTTGTCCTTCTACGACGTGAAGACCTGTGCTAGTCACTGTACTTCCGCTGCCGGATGTGAATCGTTCAACATCTACTTTGAGCGCGATCCTTCTGTAAGTTTTGTTCGGCCGCCCAATCCTACCCATACTGACATGTCACTGTAGCTTGACCCTAATGCAATTGAATGCCCTAATCCCCCTTCTTACGTCAATGTCAAATGCGTTCTATGGGGCTCCATTGTGGGCGTCATTAACGCCAACAACTACGGACAATGGCGTGATAGTTTCCAGGTCTTGATCGCAGGCAGTAATGGCTACGTCAACTCTTCGATTGTAGCCAGGTAAGGATGGCGTCCAGTGATGCATAGCCCAGTATTGGGTTTTTGAGTGTGGGATAACTTTGGTGGAATGGCTTCGATAATTGCGTGTATGCTAATTGAGGAAGGTCTGAGTCTTGTTAAATATGCTTGAGCAAGTCATGTTTGTTGTTGTTTTCTTTTCCCTTTTTTTTTTTGCTTGCAGATCTTGCAACCTGTGTTTACTGATCTCTGGATACATCATTTATATACCAATTTTCAGCGGCCGTTGAGTTGCTCAACCAGGAATCACCCTTTTTTCTCAATACAGCAAAACGCTAAAACAACCAAACAGGGCAATAGCAACTGTCGTAATTCCAATCAACGTCGATTGACCAGCACCACTGGTATAATACCCGCTCTTGTTACACGCCTTATTGGGTGCATCAGCCGCACTACTGACATTAGCCGGATTACAGATAAGATCCTTCGCAGAAGCTTCATCAGACACATCCTTCATAATCGTTCCCCTAATATGATTGTCATTGTTTCTGTCATCAGGCGTGCAAGCTTGAACAGCAACTTCTCCAGCAGGCAAGTGAGGATCCCCAGCAGGACAACCGCTGAAAATTCCGTTCACACAGAGAAAGTCAGGCCTGAAGAGAACATATCCCGCAGTTCCATGTTCAAAGGTCTGAGTCACCACCGGGATATTATCGGACAAAGATTCCTTAAAGTCGATATTTGAGGCAGAGGTGATGAGGGCATAGAGCTCGTTGTTGGTGCTGTCGTCGGGGGATGAGTTGTTGAGGAAACGATTCACAGTCACGAAACCGCCAGCTAAGATTGTGCAATTCTGTTTGCCCTTGCAGACGACACCAGAGCTGATAAAGTAGAATGAGGGTCCAGGAAGAGTGTATGGTTCTCCTTCCATGGTGAAGTTGTTGCAAGTTGCGCGGACGGACGTCGATGGGGACATTGACAGGAAAAGAAGAATAAGAAGCGAGATTGAGGTAGTCATGTTGGACTGCAACACTATAGCAGTGAAGCAGATGCTGAGGTTGGAGAGTAGTAAGTCAGGTGAAGCAAACTTCAAGATTGAGAAGGGATCTGGCGATTATATGTTTGAAAGCCCAGAACGAGATCCTCCATAAGCAAGAAAGATCTGCCCTGTGATCATTACCAGATAGGTGATTTGACTAGAAGCCACGGACGCTAGCTTTCACTATACAGGCCATATCAGTTCTTACCCTAGATATATATTTGCTCTAAAGTCATTGAGTTTCAGCTTGCACAATTATAAGACAGCTAATACCCTCCAAGAAGTGAGAGGAGTTTCGACTAGAGACATGGAGTCCATATCATCTCTTTTCATAATGCGTCAAATGGTAGCTCAGGAGACAGAGAATAGTTCAAGAACGACGTCAGAGAAACAACATGCACGTTTAAGTGTATGGTGACCCAAATCGCGCCATCCTGCCAAGCGACTAACGGCTCTTCGAAGGATCGCCAAGGTACTCTAGCGTATCCAGGATAGTAAAATCACTTGAGTCCCTGGATTGCGCCGAGAACATATCACTTATGATGGTTCGCGATCATTTCCTGCAACGAGGGGAAAGCCCACCGCGTTGGACCCTTGTCGCTACCAGCTTTGGCAATGTCATAGAACTTTCGCAATTCCTGCGCGCCCTCGAGTCCTAGGTTCTCAGTGCGGTCCACAAACTCAGACATACGATACCGAGCATCAGTGAAGTGGAATGCGGCGTATCCAAACATGAAATCATCAACCACTCTTTTCATCTTCGGGTCCACGTTTGGCAGCAATCCGACCAGTGCGTTGTTGGACGAGGTGATCCTATCCAGGATCCTAGACAATGATTCCTGGACAGTAACGCCAGCGCAGTGTGCATAGTTTGAGACGAAATTCGCTTGCTCCTGTTTGTCTGTGCCAAAGTGTTCCTTGTAAAAGGACAAGAGGTCGTTGACATAGAGTTCCCATTGCTCAATCTCTGATATTACGGAAGCAATGGATGTAATCTTGTCGGTTTCGTTGAACATGTCTGTAGGAAAGAGAGATGCGCAGATGATGGGACCGAACCCATTGAGTCGGCGGAGAAAGTCAGGATAGTTGTTCGAGCCGAAGAAACCCTGAAAATCATGCTGTTCAATCCAGCAGCCTTGGTAGACTTGGTTCAACGTCAGCATCTCAGACTGGGAATTTGAAAGCAAATAGACTCACAGTCCAAAGTGCCCCTAAACATATTGAGCGAGCAGAACGAACCATAATGCTCCAATAAGCTCAAAAGGTGCTCTTTGGAGGCTTGCCACCAAGTGTTCTTTTGTTCGGAACCGTTTATCATATCCTTAGAAAATTCTTGCATGCCTTCTGTCAAGTTGTCCTTACACCAGTCATCTAGAATTCCATAGTAGACGAACAATATACAGAGGTCTGTCTTTACTTCGGAAGAGTGCCTTGGCCAGCAGTAACTGACAAAGCGCACCATTGATTGGATCAACCCTTGCAATGTCCTGATGTTGACGGCCAACGCATATGATGGTTGTGCAAAATACGTAGCTGTCTGGAGGTAGAGGTGATGAAAATCACGCTGACATGCCTCAGAAGAGTAATCAGGGCTTCCTCTATCCATCTGAACAAGCATATCATCTATGTTCCTGACATAAGACTGCATAAGACCAAATGATGCTTCAGGCGCCGTATCAGCATTGCTATGTCGTAGCGCAAGCTTCGCTGACGGGTTTTCAGATTGGTAACGCTCGGGCGGTGAATCGAAAGTGGCAGCGTAGTTGCGGTCGAGAGCAGCAGAACAAGTCATTTTGCCTTTGTCGTCTTGCTACTATCGTGTGGGAGACGCAACCCTTTCATACTTCGTGGGCAGCCATGAGTAGTGCGACATGGTTCGTTGTCGCTTCATCACACCATCAGCGGCACAAACCGATTCATGCGATCTCGAAATACTGATTGGTTGTCGCAAAGTATTGAGATACAACCTGCATTGTAATAATCGCTGACCGGTTGATATTCGTGCGGGGAAGTACTTTCCAGAGCTATTTATGAGCATCAATGCAGGAAAGGATTCAATGGGCACTCTCAAGTTGCTCGGCGCTTGTCTTGAGCTGAATCGCAAGATGGCCAATCAATATCGACCACCCCAGCAGAAAGCAGCAGATTTGAGTCATTAGATTTCCATTCTCAGCTCTCAAATAAACGCTGCATCAATCGTGGTCACTATACTCTACAGTGACGTATCTTTTACTTGATCTAGACAACAAGCTCACCCTCCAACTTCACATCACGACTACTCGCGCCAACCCAAAGCTCATACGATCCGGCTTGCAACTTCCACTGCTGAGCCACAACGTCCCAGACACTCAAATCTCTTCTTGTCAGCGGGATGTTGACTCTCTTGGTTTGACCAGGCTGCAAAGGCACACGTTCAAAGCCTCTCAATTGCTTCTTCGGTGCATCAGGAATACCCACATAAACTTGAGGGACTTCGTGAGCAAACACGTTGCCAGTATTAGTAACTTCGAAAGAGACCGAAAATAACTCGTCCCAGAGTTGGGGGTGGCCACCAGGGACGATCGCAACGTTTGCGTCGGGATAAGGCGATAGGTTTCCATCAGCGAGTCTAGCCGTGTGCAGTTTCGAGTAGTTGAAAGTGGAGTAAGATAACCCAAAGCCAGATTCGAAGCGAGGAGTAATGTTGTAATGATCGAAGTGGCGGTAGTCGATGTAGACACCTTCCGAGAAGTTGGATTGCGGGTAAGGATCGAAGGAGATGGTGGAGTTGAGAAGACTGCCGTAGTCTTCCTCTTTCTTGGCGACGGTGTATGGAAGGCGACCAGAAGGTGAGACGTCGCCGTAAAGAATATCTGTCAGCGAGTGTCCTGATTCTTGACCCGGGAGACCTGCGAATAACACGGCGGTGATGTTCTCATGGTCAATCCACTTGTCGACGACACGAATACCAGCACTGTGAATCGCAACAATGGTATTTGAGCAGTTAGCGGCGACATTCTTGATCAAGTTGTCGCTGAACTCGTCTGCCAATGTTGTACGATCGTAACTCTCGGATGCATAAGCATTGACGAATACTAAGCAGGCATCATTGTTGACGTAAGGTGGGTAGGGGTTTTCCGAGTAAAAGTCCCAGCGAAGAGTGCCTTTGTCTTTTGCAATACGTTCTTGAATGGCTTGGAAAGGTGAGACGACGTACGGAGGTGTACTGCCACCAGAACCTCCGCCAGTGATCATTGTGCCGTTGAAGGTGTTCCATCCGAAGTCGACTTCGTAGCCACCACCATATCTGGATGGATTCTGCCAAGGAATTGCCTTGATGGTTGCATCGTAACCATAGACTGACAAGAAACGAGGGCTCTTGAGAGGTAGAGTGTTGTTGACATTCTTGACCAAGACAGTGCCTGCAGCGCCAATCTCTCTGATCAAGTCGGAGTGATCGTCTTGCACGTTGACGAGTTCCTGAAGTTGTAGATTGCTGTGCACAGCTGCAGTGGGGAAACCTTCACCCTGGCCGACATAGAAGAATGAAGCCAGTTGACGTGTAACCATGTCATTCAAGCGATCAATGGTGACAGAGCCATTGTTGACAGCTTGAGTGAGATTGCCGCCCCAGAAACCACCATCCGGCATGACGAGATCGAGGCCAGCATTCGCAGATGCGACACCAGAGTGCTGGGCTTCCCAATCAGACATGACGAAACCTGAGAAGCCAAGTTCGGTTTTGAGGATGCCGTTGAGAAGTTTCGAGTTCTGGCATCCATAGGAGTTGTTGGAGCGTTGGTAGCTGCACATTACACTGCCCACATTCTCTCGCAAAGCGTTCATGAATGGATAAGCATAGAGCTCGTGTAGTGTTTTGTCGTCTGTGTTAGATGACATGGCTAAAAAGATGTCAGTGTCTTAGTGGAGTATTGATTGTTCGCCAGGGAACCTACCTTCACCTTCCCCTACCGCAGGATTTCGGCGGAATTCTTCCTCGTTGAGGAGCCAATGCTATAGCATCATTAGTACATGCAAGCTTCGCTGTTTGCGCAACATCCATACCTTTGCAGTAGCGATGACGCCGACGTCCTGGATACCCCTAGTGATAGCCCCCATACCAGCACCAGCAAGATGAGGATCCGCAGAAAGACCCTCCCAGTTCCTACCTCCCCTGGCAATTCTTCCAAGCGGTCCTGCGACAGGGCCAAGAGCAATGTTGATGCCTTTACCATGGTACTCCTCGCCCAAAGCGCGACCATAAGCATACATGAGATCCGTGTCGAAAGTGGCAGCGACATGAATACCAGCAGGGAAGGCACTGACAAACTCTTGACCACGGATACCGTCCGGCGCGTCTGAAAGACACATTGGCTTGATGCCTAGCCGAGGTACCGCACCAGTGTTGCCAACACAGGTTCCAGTGAATCCGCGAGTAACGTTGACCTTTTCTTCGAGTGTCATTTGAGCAAGGAGGCTGCGTGCTTGAGCATAAGCATTGGCCCATTGGAGACTAGCTGAGCCATTTCCAGCAGCTGCAAACCAGGTTAATACTAAGCTCATTGTGGAAAGCACAATAGACTCACGGGAAGGATAGACAGGTGTGCTCTGTCCGTAGTAAGGATCAGACACATTAGTGTAGCTCCATGAGGTATACGCTACAGCAGGGCTTGCCAATGCCAATAGAGCATTGACTGGAAGACCTGGCCTCATTGTGAGTATGGGATGTGGTAAGTTTGAACTTCGGGACGGCGGATAACAAGCATATTAAATACTCAATACTGACCGTCGGCAGATGTAACGACGACAGGGCAACATCCACATCTTGGCACAGATAGGTCGCCAAGTTATATAGCGGGGACGATCTTTGTGAGGGTGGCTTAGAGCAGAGACCATGCACCACTGCGAGCCATGGGGGTATGCCGAGCGAGTCATGGCTTTCGGAGTCATACCATCTTGTTCGTTCATAACCTACTGAGAGATTCATAGCTTACTGGCCAATCCTGCAAGAGACTACATGCCAGGAGGCAAGGCACCAACAGGAGGTTTAAGACTGAAAAAGCGAGAGTGGAGGTTGGGAAAGGCGTTCTCTCCGCAATAGAGTGGGGTGAGGTTACATTCGCGGGGCCGCCGTCGGGGACTTCCATTCTGAGAGCAAAAGCCGACTTGTTCCTTCCAAAGAATCGCACCTTGTGTTCTCAGCTTCCCATAACAAGGAAGCCCAAGGCAGAGAACTAGAAGGAGTAAAGTACATGCCCTGAATGAGACTCAAGCCTAACGAGTGCAAGTATCAACTCCAACAATCATACAAACAAACATACTAGCTTACTTACGCCTAGAAACGCAATCAGACTATACACACGCGAAATCTCAAGTAGCAAGAATACGGTAGGATCTTTCCACAATTCTTCCCGATACTTACCGGAACTCATTGTATCATCCTTCCAAGTTTGGATCTACCCATGGAGAGTCCGCGGACCTGTTACTGGAGTGTCGGAAGCTCCGAGGCCGAGCTCCAACTACAAAATATACCATCTCCATTCTCCGAACCATCTAAATTAGTTTGCTCTGTGCCTTTCTTTTCCTTCTTCACATCACGCATCATGGTTCCTTCACATCGTTGTCCGCGCGTCGCTTTTCGCGGCTATCCTTACCCTCGCTCCTCATCTCCCATTGAAGCTACTATGCACTGGGCAAGGTACAGAAGCGGGTCTGTAAAGAACATAGCCTTGTTCAAGGTTGCAGTTCTCGGGTCAGTGGCCTATTTCCTCGCAAAGAAGTTCTTGCAGTCAGTTCCGATAAGGTTTCAATCTTTGTGATGAGATGCTGATTTGTCATCTGATAGAAACCCCAAATCTTCGACAGATAAACAGAGCTAGGGAAAATCCCAAGGTCGCTGTTTCCGACGATGTCTGATCTCCCAGCGGAAGTCAGCCATGATTAAGCAGCACTGTTGAAGACGGTAGTTGCCAGTTGCCAGTTGCCAAAATATATTTCGGATTGAAGCAACAGGTCGCTATATAACTGCATTCGAGACGCGCAGTGGGCGTTGTGATCAAGATACATAATACAAGTTTGCATAGTTGGATCACTACGAATAAATCTTGTATGTTGTCATCGAGAGTTGCGTATTAGTGTTCTTCCTTCTAAAGTATCAAAAGTCGACTTGAACCTGCAGAATTGGGGCCCACAAGAACGTTCGCTATTTGAGCTTGCTATGACGGGAGTTTTACACTAAATTGAGGTGTTCATGGATTGGTTGAACTAGAACAGCTCTTGAGCTGGTAGTTTCGTATCCAGCTTGAAAGACAGCAATGCAGTTGACCTATCCGTAAGAGATTGAAAGACCCCATGATCCACTGAGTAGTTACAAACAGGTCTTGGCTCCTCCTTTTGATGTATGGGGCTGTGACTGAAGCTTTGGCTCTTGGGGTCTGGAGACAGGCTTCTGTCAGTAGCCACACCTCTAACATCTTGCATACCAAACAAGACTGGTCCAGAAAGACACTCCATTTGGAGAGAGCTTTGTTTATCAGTCGTTGTGATCAGAGTGAAATCTATGGCATAGATCTATGTCATTGGCACAGGATGCAAGGCTTTGTGAAAGCGCGTACCACAGGTTTCTTGTCATTCTAGAAGCGGAAAGATGAACCACATCGCACGACGCAGTCCTTGTTTTGTTCTCTTCAAATACATTCTGGCAGGTAATCTCTCTGTTGTTGATGGCGGGCCAGGGTATCGCTGAAGCGTGAATGGAAACATGAGCAGAAGTGGCAGCGCTGAGAACGGTATCAACACCTATATATCTCGAATTTCGACGTGAACTAAGAGATTATGACAAAGACAGAAGGCATAGAAAACTATCGGACATTACATGAAATCAAAGTATTTGCTGACCCCCTTCAAACAGATAGAGGATCGATCGACACTCCAAAAGCTTTCATGTGCTTGCGAAGTCCATTCATGTCTTTATTCAGCTCTCGGCTCGCTTTCCCGACGTAGGTTGCGACGTAGGTTGCGACGTATTGACGTTCGTCCCATCTGTCCGTCCCAGAGCTGAGATCTGCGTCCAGTCTCGAAAGTACATCGTGGACGAGGTTTTTGTCCAGTTTCACGAGTAGAGCGCGGTAGTCGTCATCATTGAAATGAGTCAGGCCAGGTTGAGTTTGGTACAGGTATCCAAGGAACCCGACGAGAGCTTTGATGTTGGAGTGAACTGCCTCAAACGTGGTCTTTACTATCAACGGGTCGATATGTCAGTTTCATCGATAGAAGCGTCTGAGTGATAGTGGCCTTACTCTCGTCCGCTATTTTGCCGTTTCTGGACCAGCGTTTGCCTGTGTTGTAGGCGATATCTGTTCCTACGCCAGCAAGTGTAGCCGAGCCAACGACACCAGCGGACATGCCCCAGAATACTGGCCCAAACATGGCAGCCACAGGAATCACTGGCAGAAAAAGGCAGACGCCAAATCCTGCAGCCCCTACAGCCGCTCCTGTCGTCCATGCAAAAAGCTTGCGGACATCTGAACGTGGGATATCTTGAAGTGCTTGGGCAACATTCTTCGATGATGCCTGCAGCAGGATCTGAAGGGTAACAATGGCAGTCTCGCAGAGCTCGTAATCAAAGTCATCCCCCGAGAATAGCATACCATCTGCCCGAATTAGTCAAGACTACGATACGGTAGCACGAACATTGGCTCACCTTTGATTCGGAGACATACTTCTCGCGTGTTGCGATTCAAAATCTCCTCCTCCCTGGCAGCTTCTTCACATTTTGCCGTAATGCTAGCTCTGTCGTAGTAATTTCTCTTCTTGGCAGCCTTGAGTCTGTCAGTCCTTTGCATTGTGAAAGTTCTTCTGCGATCTCCATACCCAATCACGAGCGGCCGGTGCCACCCTAGCAGCCATATTGAACAGCACTCCGCTTGTGCTTTGTGCATTCGCGAGGTCGCCGTTCACTACATCCATCGAAGCTGTCATCACGGTCTCAGCGATCTTGTCCACCGACTCGGACACGTCGCTGAGCAAACCCGCACCGCCTTCTACGACAAGCAACCTGAAACATGTTATCAATTGCGCTGAAGATCCGAGCGGGCGAGTACCAACTGTGCCAAGATATATCTGGCAGGATCTTCATCCTCGGGCTGCCTTTCGACTTGGTCCAGAGAATAATCATTTTCTAACCAGGCTTGCAAGCGCCTTGAAAACGCTCGTCTTCTCTCCACTTCCACTTCCACTTCCACTTCCGGATTGAGTGCTAGAGCCGGATTTGGATCCAGAGGATGAGGTTGTGTTGACATTGGAGCTCTGACTGGACATCACTTTGATCGACGTCCTTGGGAAGCTCGTGTACGGCTAGGATGGAGGTGCTGGAGTAAATGTGCAGGAGAATAGAGTCGATGTTGTTTTTAGAGCATATATAGGAAGCTTCTTGATCAAGTGGCCGGGGGAGTTGGGAGCACCTGGCATTTGAGGAACCCGTCAGTGGATCTCCGCCACGGCAAGTGTTGAGGGGATCCCAATCCACACTAACATGCCCTTTCTTGACACACACTTTCGGATTTCCTCGAAGTGGCTGGTTCCGCGTGCTACTGCTATGCGAGTGGTGAGCATCAAGAGTATTCGATCTGGTCTAGGCATGCACATTGAAAATACAGTTTAGCATGTGATTTCTCGCCAAATCCTGACTGGTTGGACGTCCGCTTCGGACATTGTACTGCTGTGCATAAAGACCAGCACGCGAGCTGAGAAGGCCCCACATCAGCTGGAGGATTTGAAGTTCTGTACGAGTTCGTAGAGTTTCGAGCTGAACGCTTTTCGGTAAACCATGTGGGACATCCGAGCCGCCCCAGATCTTCAACTGTCAGACACGGCTCGTTGGCCGATCCGGGGAATCGCTTCCGAGCGCCATCCCCAACGAGATGTCAGCTCGTTTCATCCTGCTTGGCAGTCAGCGACAAAACAGCAACAAGCGAGTCGATTTTGGGCCTACAAGTATAGGCGTCTCCGGACCCGCTAGTACTCGTCCAGCTGGAAAGAAACACAACACTGTATCATGGCAGACGCGCTGGTGAGTGGGCATAGCAATCAAGCTCCAGACGACGATGTGCTTGCAATCCCAGAAGGTCGGGATCCTGCTATCGTCATCGAGGCACGAAGACGCGGTACACTGTATCATTTGGATGATTACCTGTCTGAGCGATCCAGCTCTTTTGAAGATAACTCTACGTCCTTATGTAAGTACCTTCGCACGCATACTGGCCTTCTCAACGACTCACACTAGCAACAGCACGCTATGAATCCATCGCAGACGAAGCACGTCGCCACAAAGTTGCGTTAGATGTTTCGCACGACTTGTTGGAGACGGACCTGACCATGCTCGCGGGTCAACTGAACCAAGTCCTCCAAATCAGGAAACGTACAGGCAGGGACTTTCCCGCTCTCCTAGCAACGTACGGCAGTAATCCTTCATACGAAGAGTTGATAGTTGTGGGAAAACTGATACGAGTCGAGCAGGTCAACCTTTTGTCTAATTGCTGCGGCTTTCACTCTCTGGCGTAGCGTCCGCTATCTCAGCGTATCATTGTTGGGTCTTTCTTGTCTCGCTACGCCGTATATCGCCTTCAACAGTCTTAAGACGCCCATCATTCGACAATGCAGAGATCGGGTTTTGCGGCTTTCGAACCATCTACAACAAGGCACTGTTGATGAGATGTCCTGCAAGGAACTGCAGTCCTGGCATTGGCGTGCACTTTGGTGGTGTGTGTCTCAATGAAGCTCTGCGTTGGTCATTCCAAGCACATGACTAAATCTAGTAGAGCTTAACCTCACCACTGATCTGCGATGCTAATTTCAATTGCATTACATCTATCTTCATGGATACAAGAATTTGTCATGATATGGATCAATAAATTTTGATATTTAACGCAAGGCAACATAGATGACCGAGATTCCGTGTCTCCACACCATCCAAGGTTCTCTGAAATGTTCCCCAAGTTGTTTAAGTGGCAGCATATCACACTAGAGCAAACAGTGTGTTGACAAGCCTTTCAATATTGGAATCTAAGCTTTTGGCCGACGTCCGCTGCTTCCATCATCCCATATATTCTGTGGCCTGCACACTATGTTGCTTGATTCTGATCTTCCAGATAGTCTTGTTTCCAGGACATTCCCCTGCCGTGACCCCGCTTATATTCCAGCCAGAGAAGAGCTGAACACACGATCGACTCCCAAGTGTTCGTGCCACAGGCATCGAGCCGAGCAACCTTATTAAACCATCCATTGCGGATCATTGGATCAAGCGGTAAGGGCTTCCAGACCGCGACCTGGCACTATTTTAGGCATGTGGGGAAGATGAGCGAGCTAGATTCAAACGATACTATCTGTTAGGGGAAGGATCACCCGAGGCCACATAAATAGCCTCATGGTCTCAGCTCTGTTCGCTGATACAACTACTCCCATCACGAACGCCTGCAGCAAACTTCCCGGAATCTGTCATCGTACGCCAGAGTATGCCTCTCTCGGACTTTTTCGGCCTTGGACAAGCAGTCAGGAATCTCAATGCGACGCTGGACGAATCCAGAGTCGCCATCAACAAAGCCAATCGCGCAACCGATAGTTGGAATCAGAACGGATTAATGAGTTTTGGACCTGGATGGCCCAGCGATCAAAAAACCATAGATCGCGGCGATTTCGTCCAGGCAGTACTCGCCCACTATGATTCAGTGTTCAACAGCGCGCCCGGGCCGGATTGCTGGCATATTCTGGTCCTATACGACCAGCTGAGAGTGCTCGGCTCCTTTCGCGGCCTGGTCGGCGAAAGTGGCAAGGTCTCTGATGCTCTTAGCACTGAATATCCTACTGCCCATCTGTATCTCAGCGTGGGTTTCGGCTCAATGCGCAAGTATGGGTACAATGTGTATGTTTTCCAGGAAGGACAAATCCACAATCTTGGTGACGGAGGGTAAGCTCTTTTTGTGATGTTGGTAGAACGAGAGGCTTTGCTAACGATCATATGTTATAGATGGATCAACTGGGGGATGAAGTCTAGCACGATGGTTTTTGAAAGGAATGACAAGATGGTCAAGTTCACAAGGGCGAGGAGACACTCTAGATAAGTTGGCTAGCTGACAGGCTACGATATGGCTTTCACTCGTACTGTACTGGTTGTAATATCTATGTTTCGGTCATTTTGACCATCTGGTCGGTAGAACATCAAACAACGATCCTTGTTATAGGTACAGGTGTGCGGTGCTCATTGTTCTGGGGGGAGAAAGGCAGAATCACGTAATTTGCAAAGTGAATGCAGCAAAAGCCCGCAAGAGAATCTCATGATACTACAACTGTAGACTTGGAGCTCGAGGGCACCATCCTCCGTCTCGAGCCCATCAAAGCCATTGTCACTTCGAGTGGCCGCCCTTGATGACTCGAACCCAACGGATACCGAAGCTGAGGGACCGAACGGGCCCTCATGCACCATCGCCGCCGTCTTGTGATCCCGTCTCAACGGCGGCCTGTCTAGCGCTTCTTCTACGCCTTGAGCGGAGTTTCCTTCGACTATGTCGCAGATAGTATCTGGTACTTGCTCCACCAACCCAAAGGCATCCTGCATATTGTTGAGTGAAGGGACTTGCATGTCTGCGAGCTGCACTTTCTACTTTGGGCCAAGCGACGTTGGGGGCAAAACGGGCTAGAGGGTCCGAACGATTTGAGTCTATTTAGACTCGATGGGGAGGCAATATTGTGGGGTAAAGGATGTGAGGAGGAGAGCAAGCGCTGGCCAAAATTGGAGAGGTTCTTTGTTACAACATGAGGTTAACTGCGCGCTGTCATTAACACTTGGTAAGCACGTGATTCTCGTCCGTGTGTAGCTCTCGTCTAGGGCAGAAGTCTGTCCGCTAGTATCGCTTGTTTAGGATCGAGCTTGATTCTGTTCCGCTGGCATCGTTGTGCCGCTTATAATATGATGGTATGGTGCTTAAAGGTTTGACGAGCGGTCTCAATGCTCTCGGGACGAGCTCCCCATGGGTATGAGATATCATCTTGTGCTTCGAGTCGTGTCAATGCCTCAAGCACATACTTCGCTGGCACCGTATGAACACGGTGTTGGAATAACATGCTTGTTAACCCACGATATTTGTCCGGAGCTTATCTTGCAACGTTTCCGGAGAGACGCCGTCGCGCCACATGTGCGTGGAGCTCCTACTCTATACAGTAACTAGGGCTTTTCTCATGCCTGACGAGCTGTCTCTAGCTACACTACTGTAGGTGCGCGAATTGATATCAAATGCAGTGAACAACGATCCACTCTGCCCGTTTCTTGGCGTCCGATGAATGTAGCTCCACTCAAGGAGAGTGAGGGGAAATGGACGCTGAACTCCCACGAACGTCGGACGTACCGTGTTCTCGGTCTGCCGCACTGCGCAGCCTCGAAGATCCAGCCACCGACTAGGCATACCTTCTTGCTCACGTCTCAATCCTGGCCAACAGCTTGATAGGCCCTTGCGCCGATAACACGCGAGGTTTACGCATTGAAGAAATGTCCTGACCCGAATACCAGCTCAAAAGAGCTGTCACATATCAGATAGAACCGCGCCAGATCCATGAGAAAAGCCAGTAACTTGACTCTAGCAAAATTCTACACGCACACTCATATACATGAGAGATGGGGGAGGTCAGGTTGTTCCAAAGCGCCTGTACTCGGTATGGCTGTCTGGACCTGCACAGCGGTCTACCGTCTACAAAGCCAGACCCAAGGTCAGGAAGCTCTCGCAGCTCGCTTGCCGGTGTGTGTCCGTAGGTCTGAAGATAGAACTCTCTTCGGTCACCCCGCTTACTAGCTGCAGTTGCAGTTCAAGCCGATCTGGGCCTTAGTAGTAGTGCTTGGAGCAAGCTGAGAAATGCGCCAGAGAGAGAATGCATAGGTAGCGAAGCATGCATAGCATTCACAGCCGGAGTTTGACCAGTTCCGCGGCATCTGTCCCTGTTGATCTTTTCCATTTTACAAACACAGTATTTCCGGTCTGCTTAGACTGTCCACCAAGCCCTTACCACATCCTACCGCCAGGTGCAGAACCTTCTTGGATCGGCAAAGTAGTGAATCCTGTGCTGAATCTCGACGAATCGCCAGACAGATGCTAATTGTGGTTGATGTTGTGAATAATAGTCATATAAAGAAGCTTCCATTGTTCTAGAAAGATATTCGGAAGCGTTCAGATCGTTTCGGAAGAGAACCCGAAATCCTTGCTGAGTGGTAAACCCTGGCCTGGGACATCTGAATCCGTTGACGACAACATTACTTGGTCAGGACCTGGAAGCATGTCTGGCGAGTATTCTCAAACTTCCATGTTTTCAGGCGTGTCTTTGAACAGCGGAATGAGCCATGTGTCAGAAGTCAGTCTTTTGATTGTCGATTCAGGAAAATTGGGGAGATTTGCCGCAATTTTGGTCGATCGTTCAAAATCCGCAGGATGAACTTCAACTTCTGCATCTCCAAGCTGCATTTTCTGGAACTGTGATACTTGGAGATATAAACTAACCAGAGGGGTATTTCTTGTTCGCCTGTGTCATGTGAGAGTCGGAATATCACCTGTTGTTACAGTATGATATTGTTAGACGCGATTTCAGTAGTTGTTAGAGGTACGACCCTGACTGATATCATTTTCATGATCATGATCGTCAGAATGGCCGAGAACAGGTTTTAAGATGTGAACGATCGGAATTATCAGAAGGAGCAACACAAAGTCTAAGGGGTATCAAATTGTGAGAATTGTATGCAACAGCCATGTCTGTGGACAGATGGTCGGAACACTAGTATAAACAGCGAGAGGTCGATCATCATCTTCTGCGAGCCATCATTCTGACCTTGGGGAAATCGAGAGGAATCTTCAGCTTGGCGACTCTGCGTTGCGCGGCGACGGCCTTGTTGGGGATCTTGAAGTCTGCTTGCTCCCTCTCGGTGGGGTTGTTGACCTTGCAGCCGAGCTCCATGAAGTATTGTGACATTCTGCAGACTGAGTTAGCATGTTGATATGTGATTGTATAAATTAGTGACGTACTGCTTGTTCTCCAGACGCAAATCTTCACGCAGATCATGTGTGTCGAGCTTGTAACCATCAATGAACAGTGCAATGGCGGCCATGTGTGTGGTGAGGTTGTCCATGTGCCATTTGTTGAGTTCGTTGTTGTCTGAGAATCTCCTCCTGACACTCTCGATCAGAGTCTCTGGCCAGTCCTGCAGCTTGCTTCGTAGTTGATCCTTCTGTGGCACCTTTTTGCCCGCCTTTCCTGCTGGTTTGAGGGCAAGGTTGAATTCGATCAGAAGCATGAGGTATTTGAGAGCCTTGAGTCTCTGGACGTCATCACGAACGGCAATGGCGGAGACACGATGGGCGACGTAACGTGAAGACAACTTGAGGTCCTCGCCATTGCTGTCCTGCCATTCCTTGACGGTCAGGTTGCGCATGTCTGCTGCAGGAATGAGCATGCTGATAGGGTAGACGTTCTCGACCTCGGTAGCATTGAGGTTGGGCTTGGGGATGGGCTTGTTAGCCAGAATCTCCTCTTGCTGGGCCTGTTTGGCGGGCATGGCATCCGAAGCTTCCTTGACGCTGTCCATGACGGCGGCCTCGACGTTATCGAGCTTGCCGCCAACGCGGTTCCTGTCGGCATTGGATGTGATGGCGTTTTCGACCTTGGAGGCAAGAGCCTTCTTGGCCTTCTTTGTACCGAAAGCCTGGCCTAGATCCTCACGCTGTTGGGCGAAGGTGCGGACGGCATTCTGAGCGGCGACTTCTTGTGCTTCTGCGCGCAGGGTTGTACGGAGAGTGAGGGCGTGTGCAGGGAGGACTTGGAGAGAAGAGGATTGAGGGTCGTAGACGGCGACGTAGTGGGTCAGGTCCTGGTTGGATTGCTGTTGGGCAGTGAAGTCCAGACGGGCATGTGATGTCGAGTGCAGCAGCAGCGAATGTGTCGAGGGAGCGGGCGAGGCGGCCTCTTTCTTGGGGTTGGTGACCTTGACAAAGGGCTTGAAGGGAGTGTTGGGCACATTGAGCCCGGGTGCGGCAGCTGTATACAGACGTTAGTAAGTCGACAGGTGCGATTGCCTATGTGGATGCGCATACCGATGACGGGGAACAGCTCGTCGCGCGGTGCAGGGAAGCGCACGTTGATGGCGGCGCTGGAGGCCTTTTTGTTGGGAGCGTCGGCTCCTTCCTGGGCTCGCTTCCTCTTCTTGTCGTCGTGGGCGGCCATTGTGAAGAATATGCAGATGCGGATGCTGGATGCGCCTTCCTTCGCGATTGTCGGTCCAAACTTTTTACAAAAGCGAGTCGGCCTTCTCCAGCTTTTCGGCCGGTCCAGAGTCATGCGGCGTGGCCCGTGCCGGCCGCAGAGCTGTCACTGCTGTGACGTTGTCGTGCGTTTTGGTGCTTCGCGACTGCCACAAACACGACGAAACCCTGCTTTGCCTGCCGTCTTGCACTGCACATGCCGTCTGGCCCGTCCAGACTCGCCTAACACCCTGTTGCCCTACGCATATTAGTAGTCTGTGAAATCTCAGTTAAGTTGTCGTTGCTCTTTCCTAGAACTACATTGTATACACCTACTTGCTCCGGATCTGAGACACTCTCCCGTCGGCTACCTTCCCTAGTGTCAACCTACGTCTTGACCTCTAGCTCGCCCGCCATGTCTGGCATCATCAGCACCATCGAAGGCCTGGCAAATACTGTCACCACCAAAGCCATGTCGATTGTCGATTCCGTCTTTCCGCCAGAGCGCCGTCAGGAGCTCCTGACCAAGCTCCAGCAGTTTGCTGTCAAGAACCCTAAGCTTTCGGTATGTCCTTGAGCTCTTCTTGAACCCTTCCACAACCAACTAACGAGCACCGCAGGCCTTCCTCCTCACCAACATTGCCCTTACGGGTCCGCCCATGTTCCTGTTCATCCTCTTCACCCTGACCGTCTTCATCTTCTCCCTCGTCGTCGCCTTGCTCGTTGCTCTGCTTGTCGCCATTGGTTTCACACTCTTCATGGTCGTTATCGCTCTGGTTATACTGTTCCCGACCGTCTTCTTCACCAGTCTTGCCGCATGCTTCTTCTTCCTATGGGGTCTGGGCGGATACTACCTCCTCAAGTGGTTCAACAAGGGTGAGACTCCTGCAGCAGACGGTGAAGCTATCGGCGACAAGATCAATGCTCTTACTGGTGGAAGACTCGACTTCATCATGGGTGGTGCGCGCAAGGAGTACCCGGACCACTCTGGTCAGAATGGCAGCAAGGACGAGGCAAGCCCTAAACCGAATGGCAAGCCCAGAAAGCTTCAGGACAACCCAGCCAAGTCGAGCGGAGTCGACCTGGGCAAACAAGCAGACTCAATCAAGAAGAATGCTAATGTGGGTAACGCCACCAACCAGGCAACCAAGCAAACTAACCTGGATGGAGTGACCAAGCAGGCTGGCGTGGACGGAGCGACCAAAAAGGCAGATGGAGTGACAGGTACGGCCAAGGGGCTGGCTGGAGGACTTGTGTAGACTGCGCTGACGCAACGGTCTCTACCTGAACTTATGTGGTCTGCGCTGAGTGAACGGCCGCTGATTGATTGATTGATTCTTGATTTGTGGATGGCATAGCGATGGGTTTTGTTATAGCATTTGTACCTTAGTCCAGCATAGCTAGTTTTGGGCCGAACAGGAAACGACTTGTATCATGATTCTGAGCATATAGCATTATTGATGACTCATATTTTTGTATTCATTCCAGCATGTGACAATACACTGATGATAAAAGTGAATAGGTTGATGACAATGACGAATTCTGGTATTATATTGAGCACAGACCATGTTGGGTTGAATGCCCGCGGCGGCGGACGAACATTGGAAGCTTGAGAGTTTGACGAACGACGAGAAGGAGCGACCCAAGCGCTTTCCGTACTTATTCATCGACAGGAACCCACGCGTCATTGCTGTGATATCCTTGGACTGGCCGACTATCACAGGCAGAGCGACGCGCAAACTCACAAGACTGGAACGGTGCGACCAGGCACCCACAGCAAACTCTCGACCCATGAGCAGCACAACCTAGACACGCTCTCCAACACATGCCTCGGACATAAACCATGGCGCCCGCCCAGCAAAAGAGAAAGCGCCCGCAGGACGACCATCAGACTCGCGCCTCCCCTCACCGCCCTGAGAACCTCAATCTGGCTCAGCAGAACCAGCGCAACAACCGCCGCAATGGAAATGGAAACCAGAACCGCTCCAACAACTCGACTCCCACTCACAACCGACATGGCAACTTCTCCCAGCCTGCATCTGCTAGGAACTCGCCCGCTCAACCTCCGCAAACCCCTCAGCAGAATGCGCAATCACAACCGCCTCCGCAGCAGTCGCAACCAGAGCCATCACGCCCTGCCCTGAACTCAACACCCTCAGCCACCCCCGCTCCTCCTCTCGTCCTCCCTCAGTATCCACCGACGCCAAAGGAACCTCCTGCTCCGTATGCTTACGACTACTTGACAGACGAGGCTGTGAGTGCCTGGCAGGCAAAGGGAAAGCAGTCGGTTCTGGATGCTTTGGAGCAAGCAGAGGACAAGGATATGGTGTCGAGCACAGTCATTCAAGAGCTGCTGAGGACAACACTGGATGGTCGCTTGTCTGCTGGAGAATGCGCCGAAGTGCTGAAACAAGTTGCTCCCACCGACGACCTGCAGTCTGTCTTTGCCGACACGCTGGCCCTGCTCGACGACGCAGACTGGAAGAACCCTGTCCTCAAGACACTCATCCACGATGCCGGTCTCTCCCCTCATCTCCTTCGTAACGAGCTCGACATCGAACCGCTGTCTGCCCTTGGTCTTGTGCGCAATACCTTTTCTACCATTCGCAACCGCAAGACGACCAACCTCATCTACCGTCAGGCCAACTTCAACCTGCTGCGTGAAGAGTCTGAGGGTTACTCCAAACTCATCACCGAATACTTCAATGCTGCCAATGCTGGTTCAACGTCAGATTTCATCGCCGAGGATACCTTCCAACGCATCAAGGCTCTTGTCGGCTCTTTCGATCTGGACGTTGGCCGTGTTCTGGACATCACCCTCGACGTCATGGCAAACCTCCTCATCAAAAACTTCCGTTTCTTTATAAAGTACTTACGCTCAAGCTCCTGGTGGCCCGAACAGCATATCCCTGAGGGCTTCCAAACTCAAGGCCAAGGTTTTACTTCACTACCAGCCTGGGCTCTTCCTCATTCAGCATCATGGAGTCAGACTTCGGAACAGCGTGCTCAACTTGCTGCTCTCAAGGAAGCTCGCGATGTCGACTTCTGGCAGCAAGTGCGCAAGGTGGGTATGGATGCTTTCTACGACATTGGCGCTCTCCGCATCACAAATCTGGACGCACCAGCAGTCGCCGACCTTCTCAACACAGAGATCAAGCCCGAACTGGATGCCAGAGGTCGTGAGATGAACATGATCCGTCGTCTTCGTACCAACAACGCTCGCAAATGGATGCGCCAAACTGGTTGCGTCGTGCCTCCTGGCAATTCGGACGCCGCTCAGCTACTTGGTTTCAAACTTGCCTTCTACTCTTCTGCTGCCCGCGACAAGCATGACGTTCTTCCTGATAATCTCATCTATCTTGCCGCCTTCCTCATCAAAATTGGTTTCATCTCCTTGAGAGACCTGTATCCTCATCTGTATCCACCGGACGAGAAGATGGGCGAGACCAAGGAGAGACTCGAAAAAGAGAAGCTCGAAAGAGAAAAGGCTGCAAAGCCTGGTGGTGGTGCTCTCAATGCTCTTGCCATGGCAGGTGCCCTTGCAGATGACACTGTCCCTGCTCCGCATGCTGCTGTGCGCGGTCTAAGAGACAACGCTTCTGGACGAGCTACCCCTAAGGCTGAAGCTGAGACTGCTGAAGCCGGTTCAGAAGATGGTGAAAAGGAAGCTTTGCCCGAACCTGCCAACCAAAAGGTCGCTCTAGTCAAGAGCTTGCTGGCCATTGGCTGTTTTCCAGAAGCTTTGTACATCCTGGGCAGGTTCCCTTGGTTGACTGACCTCGTCCATGAATTACCCGACTACATCCATCGCATCCTTCATCACATGCTCACCAAGGTCTACGAACCCGCTCGACCTCTCGCCAACAGGCCTGGAATGAATGCTGCTAGACCTCACATCGGCGACCCGACCGGCCTGCCCAAGGGCCAGCTCAACCTTACTCCTGCACCACCAACCAAGACTTTGAGATGGGCTAATCTCGATCGTCCTGATTATGGCGATGCTGTCGAGTACAAGTTCTATTGGGACGATTGGACTGACAATATTCCCATTTGCCAATCAGTAGATGACGTCTTCCAACTCTGTAGCACCTTCTTGAACTTGACTGGTGTCAAGATTGGTAGAGACTCTGCCCTTCTGATGAAGCTCGCTCGTATTGGTAAAAAGAGTTTGATCGATGATCCCTCCGAGGCCAACTATGCTCGATGGATTGATCTCTGCAAGCGTCTTCTTGTTCCTGCTCTCAGTCTGACTAAGCACAATACCGGCGACGTCAACGAGATGTTTGAGCTTCTCAAGTTGTTCCCCACCAGCACTCGCTACTCAATCTATGCCGAATGGCACTACGGTACCACCTCTCGCTTGCCCGACATCAAATCAGCCTTTGACCTTACTAAGGCCGAGACAAAGGATGTTCTCAAGCGTATCAGCAAGACCAACGTGCGAGCCATGGGCAAGGCACTGTCCAAGGTTGCCTTTTCGTCTCCTGGTATTGTCATGCAAGTCGCCATCCATCAGATGGAGTCCTACGACAATCTTATCGATGTTGTCGTGGAATGTGTTCGTTACTTCAGCATGCTCGGGTACGATGTACTGACTTGGTGTCTCATGAATGCGCTTGGAGGTGGCGGCAGAAACCGCGTGCAAGCCGATGGTATGCTGACTAGTCCTTGGTTGCGTGCACTCTCTACCTTTGCCGGCTCCATTTTCAAGCGCTACTCTGCTATGGACCCTTCCCCCATTCTTCAGTATGTCACTAACGAACTCCGCGCCGGCAATTCGACCGATCTCGAGGTTCTTGAACAAATCATCACTGAGATGGTTGGTATCAAATCTGACATGACCTTCAACGAGTCTCAAGTTCTTGCCATGGCGGGTGGTACTGTTCTCAAGGCTCAGACGCTTATTTCCCTGCTTGACGAAAGACACAAGATGGAAAAGCCATCTCGTCGTCTGATCAAGGCACTGATTGAGCCTGGACTGGCTGGCCAACTTTTGATATCTGTCGCACAAGAGAGTCAGATGTATGCCCACCATGAATCTACTCAAGATGCGCCTTTGAAAGTTCTCGGAAACAACATGGACAAGCTCTACCAGGTTTTCAACCAATATCTCGAGACTCTCCGAAGCACACTTCCACCAGACGAATTTGATTCCGTGGTTCCAGACACAGTCAGCTTGATGGGTGACTTTGGGCTTGAGCCGTCGATTGCATTTATGATTGGCCGCGCAAGTATCGCTCACGCCATTGCCGAGAGTGATGCTGCCAAAAAGGCCGAAAAACAAGCCAGAAGACCAAGCCAGTCAGCTGCTGCCAATGGCGATGTCAGCATGGCGGACGCTGACGAGAAGGATGTTAAGAA
The DNA here is from genome assembly GCA_024195585.1 of Aureobasidium sp. EXF-3400. NCBI lineage: Eukaryota > Fungi > Ascomycota > Dothideomycetes > Dothideales > Saccotheciaceae > Aureobasidium > Aureobasidium sp. EXF-3400. The sequence continues at coordinate 51,258 of SWBL01000133.1, forward strand.
CGAAGAAGCCATCTCACCACCTACAGATGAGAAGCCCGTGCTTTCGCTTACTGAAACAGACGCAGAGATGAAGAGCGTTGCCCACGCCAATGGTGTTGATACTGCAACTCCAACTCCCTCGCCTGACACACACTGGCATCCTGTCTTGACTCCGCTCATCGAAAAGACACGTGAGCTTCTTGGCGACAAGCTTGAGCAGAATATCAGCATACCTTTCTACGTCACTTTCTGGACCCTCGGACTCGAAGATATTCTTGTCAACACCAACAGTTACGATCAGGAACTCGCCACCCAATCTCATCTCATCAATCAAATCAACAATGACCGTGCCGATGTTACTGGCAAGGGCATGCAAGACAAAGAGAAGAGAAAGAAGACCATCACCGAACTAAGAGAGAAGCTTACTCAAGAGATGAAGAGTCAAATCGGTGCTTACACTCAAGTCCGCAACAGACTCAACAAGGAGAAGGATCACTGGTTCACCGACTTCCATAACAAGGTTGAGCTTTTGCACACCAGTCTTCTCCAGAACTGCTTCCTCCCGAGAATGATGAACTCTCCTTTGGACGCTCACTACACCTATATGATGTTGAAGTTCCTCCACAACAACGGCGCTCCTGGATTCCGTACTATGCATCTGCTGGATCGTCTTTTGCGCAAGAATCAATTGTCATCACTCATGTTTCAATGCACGCCTAGAGAATCTGAGAACTTCGGCCGCTTCTTGAACGAAGTCTTGAAGGAGCTTTCATCTTGGCATGCCGACAAAGCTGCATACGAGAAAAATGCGTTCGGAGCAAAGAAGCAGTTGACTGGTTTTGCAAGAAAGCTCAACCCAGACAACACACCGCAAACATTCCTCAACTATGAAGAGTATCGTGTACTGCTGTACAAGTGGCACTCGAACTTGAATGCTGCTTTCCAAATGTGTTTTGAATCTGGAGAGTACATGCACATCCGTAACGCCATCATTGTATTCAAGGCTATTGCTCAACAATTCCCTGTTGCAGAGCCTATGGGCAAGATGATCCTTGACACCGTCACTGCTCTTAGCAAAGCCGATGGTAGAGCTGATCTCAAGCTCGCTGCTGCAAGTACATTGGGTGATATCCGCAAGAGGCAGTCTTCTTGGGTTTCGAAGGAGCACTTTACAGGAGTGAGTATTGCACAACCACCATCAATAAACAAATCTGACACTATCAAGAAACCCGATCCCAACGCCAAGCCTGTTCCATCCCGAGCCGAAACTCCTGCTTCTCGTACTTCTACTCCTCTCAATCCTACTGCTCAAGCTTTCAAGGCTCCACCTGCCCCAGTCCAGAATGCCGAATCTGAACATGGAGAGATTGACGACGACAAGCAAGTCCCAGGCAATGCGGAAGCCGCCGACGACAAGCCTGAGGCGCTGCCAGAGAGGAAGGCTGCCCCCAAAGCGTTACCAAGAGCCAACGAAGGCCAAGCGAGAGCTCAAACTCCTTCGCAACGGAATGACTCGAGGCCATCATCAACACAGCCCACAAGAACGCCACACTCCCTGCCTAGCAAGCCAGAACTCCCGCCCAATGCAAGACAACCATCTGGACGAGGCCCTGCACAACTACCTCCTCGCCATGACTCTCGCGAACGTGGTCATCCTCCAGAATATGGACGACTGGATAGACCTAGCGAAGCCATGCGCTCGAGTGCGTCGGGCATGCCGAGAGAAGCATCTCCTCCTTTAGGAGCACGCGGAGGTAGAAGTCGTCAGAGATCGCCAGAATATCCTCGTGATGACAGACGCGACCACTATGGCAGACCTCAACCATCAGCCATGCCAGAGCCGCGAATGCCTGAGCGCGATCAATACGGCCCTGCAAGACCCCATCCTGGAAGAACTCTCCTTCAGGAGAACAGAGGATACCCTGGTGGCCCCAGTCCAATGGCCCCTCCTTCTGATCGTCCAAGCTACGACAGAACCGATCGTGCTGAGCGTTCTGATCGTCCCGAACGTGCCGATCGAGAACGTCTCGATCGTCAATCCATGAGTCGAGCATCTTCTCATTCTGCTCAACCGCCGCAGCCTGCAGTTGTTGTCAACCCTGAACGTCTTGCTCTGATCTCTGGGGAAGTGGCTCCCAATGATCGCAGATCCAGAGATTCATCCCGTGACGACAGAAGATCGAGAGACTCAAGACCACAATCTCCCAAGAGACCCGTCGACCTGCCACCACCAGCACCAGTGCGCGAGAAGGAGGCGCCACGCAGACAGCCGCTTGATCCCAATCCCTTCGCTGCACGAGAGGCCGCTCGTGCCCAACCCGAGAAACTGGAGAGACGAGAGGAGCCGCCGCCAACCGGACCTGCAGCAGGCAGAAGTGGAAGAGGTGGCCGCAACGATGTACCATCCAAGCCCAATGCCCGCGATCTGTTTGAGCCTCCAAGCGGTTCTAGAAGAGCCGTTGATACACAAATGCAAGATCCGAACTATGGACGCTTGAGCTCGGCACCTGAACCACCTTCTGGACCTCCACTCGGTCCCAAGGGTTATGGTAACAACAACCCTCGGAACTTCTCTGGGCAAAGTATGCCTAATGGTCGCCCTGGAGACGCAAGAGATGTACCACACAATGCGCCACAGGAACCCAGCAGCAACCGCAACAGACGCCCTCACCATGACCGTCAAGGCTCGCAACAGTCACAATTTGCAGTTCCACCTCCACCCTCAGGACCTCCGCCAGGAGCTCCTCCACAGTCTGTGCAGCCAGAAGTTGTCGGCATTCACCCCAGTCGTCTTCAAATTCTCGATATTCCACCGCAAGCTGCATCTACGCCTACGGGACCTCGTATGGGCATGGCTAACCCATCCACTCCAAACACACCTTCTGGACCTTCGTCAGCAACCTCCCGAGCTCCCGCTGGACCTGCGGGTGATCGCCGCAACAATGTCAATGGCCAAGACCGCAGGTTCGCTGGGCTGAACGATACGTTGCAGAGCGCAAACGCGAACGGCGCGTCCATAAGAGGACGAGCCGGTGGAAGACAAGGACAAGGCCCCAACTCAATGATGTCCACGTCTGCATTACCCAGTCCCGCTGCTACTCAATCTCCTGCCATGCCATCGCCAGCCATGAGAAACGATTTCTCCACTCCGACATCTTCGTCTAGAGATCAAGGTGGCAACAGACGCCATGATGATCGCGAACAAAGAGATTCGAGGCGTCATGGCCGTGACGGAGGTGAATCCCGTCACTCTAACCACGGTAACCACGGACACGGTGCAGCTAATCTTCCTCCTCCACCCCCACCACCCCCTGCAGACGACTACCGCGGCCATCAATCCTCTGGTCGCGCACCTCGATCTTCGCGTGGCGGCAACGAGAGAGATGCTTATGGCGGAGGCAGAGGTACCGCACCACCCACACCGACATTATCTTCCGTCGCACAACCACCTCAAGGCTTCGCAGGACCTCCTCCCCCACAAGGCGATCCCTCGGGCTATGGCGGTAGCAGCGGCAGAAACCGCGGCTTCGAAGGCGAAGACAGGGGTAGTAATGACTACCACCGTCGGGAAAGCCGTGGCGATCATGGAGCAAGTGGAAGAAGAGACGATGGCAATGGAAGTGGACACAGAAGAGGAGGCGGTGGAAATGATGATGGAAGACGTGGACAGCAGCAAGGAGGAGAAGCACAAGCCCAGAACCAAGGACGTTCGGAAAGGAAGAGAAGGGGCGAGGGTGAGCCTGGTGGACATGAGGGCAAGAGGAGAAGATAGTCAGATTCTTTCTGCTTTTGCTTCCGTATCCTTGTTTTTCACTTTTGAGCTGCTGCGTTTCCGAGGTTATAACAAAGAAGAAAAAGTATCAAGCATTGCAATGCAATGCAATGCAATGCACATTATTTGTTTTGTCACACACACGTACAGCTTCTCCCAGTCTTGTGCCAGCACCAACAAGGAAAAAAAAGCTGAAATCCATAACAATCGCCTTTTTTCGCAATATGTAAACCGCCTTGTTTCCATGCATACAAATCTGGTAATTGCCCTTTTTAGTATATCAATCTGGGGGGGTCATTATTGCCATTTTTTAGGGGGTTTCTTTTTGTCATTGTGTTTTTTCGATAGAGAGAGAAGAGGGGAGGGGAGGAGGTTTTCCTTTTACTGCCAGAGTGGGGAGGGGAGGGTTTTTTGGTCGTTTCGGTGCTGTTTTTTCTTTTTCTTTGGCATCTGAGGTGGCCGCCAGGTAAAAGGACTGGTTTAAACAGATGTTTTTATGCAAGATACCAAAAAAAAGGAGAGTGAGTTTAATTCCTTTTTCTCATTTTTTTTGGAATATCATACTAAAGACTACAGACTACAGACTAATAACTAATGACTATGATTACATATGATTGTGTTAGGTTTGGTCATATGTTTTGGAGATAACAGTACAGAACAGGGAAGGAGTGACTCGAAGGTTAGTATGATGGGGGTGCATGGTAAACAAACAAACGAAAACAAAAAGATGAACAAAGTAGGAAAGAAACCAACAACAGAAAGGGCAAAAATGTACAAGCATTCTTTTTTTTTCTGTTTTTTTTTTTTTCTTCTTCTGCTTGGAACAGATGATACAGTACGTCGATTGTGGATTTCTTTTTTTGGGATAAGTCTGAGGGATTGTGGAGATGCGTTTGGGGGAGCGAGCATAGAGCGCGAGAGAGATGAGAATTGACTGTGATTTGACATTTCACATCCAGAAGTCAGTCATACCGTCAAAGGCAAACCAGGGTCTGTCTCTTTTCTCTCCATCCTTGGTGCCCTTCTTCTCCTCAATCTTGTCATTATGCACAGTTTTCTCCTCTCGGCGCCAAACAGTCGAGAAACTCATCGCAGCAGCATTCATCGTCACAGTACTGATACCAGACGTCACGGTCGAAGCTCCACTAGTGGTCAGTGTAGCCACAGTAGTGGTAACTGTACTTGCAGTGGCAGTCACCGTGGCCACACTCGTAGCTACAGTCCTATCGATGTTTTGAGGGACTGTGCTTCCAGAAGCAGTGACAGTGGTGTAGCCACTGGGGACAACAACATCTGTTGTCACGGTTACGGCGCCAACGGTCACGACAGAGGGTTGAGCGCTTTGGACGGTGGTTACGGTCGATCGTCTCAAAGATGCCACTTGCATGGTGGAGGTGTAGACAGAAAGTACACTGGTTGCTGTATCGACAATGGTGACTGTGCTCCCGCTAGAGACGACGGAGTAGGATGTCACGACGGCACCCACGGTTTGCTGAGAGACTACTGTCTGAACGGCTGGGGCCGGACTGTTGACTGTCCTGGTTCTGTCTGCAACGACACGGACTGCGGTGGCGATTTTTATCTGAGCTGAAGGCGACGTACTCGAAGACGTGGAGAACGGCGAAGTAGTCGTCGAAGGTGGCGGACTGGAGGACGAGCTAGAAGTGGTTGATGCTGGTGGAGAAGAAGTCGAGCTCGAAGATGACGGCGAAGACGTGCTCGAGCTAGAGGTCGATGAAGAAGTGCTTGAAAACGAAGACGATGTCGAGGTACTAGACACTGGGGTGCTCGAGCTGGCGCTCGAGCTACTTAGGGATAAAAAAGACGACGATGTGGTTGATGGAGTCGGAGTTGCTGACGCAGTGGTTATTAAAGCTCCTGTAGGAGTATCACAGATTGTGGTTTTCGATATGGAGTAACCATCGGGAACAAAATCGGATGTGGACGAAGACGAAGTGCTAGAACTGCTGGTGCTACTCGGAGTGGTTGACGAAGTTGACGAAGTTGACGAAGTTGCCAAAGTCGAGCTTGAGCTTGAGGAACTCGAGCTCGAAGATGTCGTGCTCTGCACCTTGTACGCATAGTCACGACCAGCAATAGGCTGAGTTACGCTTCTTGTACTCTCCAGATAACACGTTCCGTTGGTGGGATCGTAGCTATAAGAGTTGCACTGTGAATTTTGATCGCAATAAGGAGCACACCCTTCGAAGCTTCCCGATTGGACAGTTGCTAGATCGCCTGCTGCTCTGGGAGACAATGCCGACTCGTCAAGAAGCATTCTCTTTTGCATCTTGGAACAAATGACAGCATACGTGACATTGTTGGAATCGGTAAAGGTGCTTCCAGCTGCTGCAATTTGCTTGCAAGATCGTGCTCCGACAAGGTTAGTTGGAGTAGCAGACGTCGAAGATGTCGTATTCGACGACATGGTTGATAAATGGCTTGAAGTACTGTTGGCAGTCATAGTCATTGAATGGCTCGAAGTGGTATTCATATGTCTTGTCCTGGAACGACTCAACGAAGAAGTGCTGTTCAAACTCATCGTCATGGTTGATGATGGTGCAGACGTGGTGCTATTGCTAGTCGTATTGCTTGCCCGATTCTGAACCAGAGCGAAAGTGGTGCCGTTCTTTGTCATTTGACTGGACTGGTCGACTGAGCTGTAATATGTGCAGGTACTGGTGGTATTGTCGTATGCCGTGCCTTGACAAGAAGAGTTACTTGCACACTTGTTCAAGCACATGTCAATTCCACTGTCTGCTGCTCGCTTTCTCATGAGATTCAGCAAGGTGCCACTGTAGATTGTGTTGTTTTGGATGTTGAAGGTTACGCCCATGACCGTGGTCGGGGATGCTGAAGCAGTTGTCGAGCTCGAGGTGGTCGACGAAGCTGTCGAAGATGTCGAGTTTGCATAAGAGCTGGTAGAGCTGGTTGAGCTGCTAGTACTTGAAGTTGTCAGATTTGCCGAGGAGCTCATAGTGCTCGAAATTGTCGAGTTTGTGTAAATTCCACTCGAGCTACTGCTGCCTGAACTGGATACAGAAGAGCCAGACGATGTAGCGACAGATGTCGAAGCAGTTGTCGTTTGCCGCTTTCTCCAAGCAGGTTGTGCATATACATGCAACGGAGGGCCAGAGAACCCGTTGTCGATTTCAGGAGAGTCAGATAGCTGCAATGTGGTCAGCTATGCTTTCAACTGACTCGATTGAGTTACCCAGAAGCAAATCTGGAACTACAAGAGTTACAAAGGTCGCATAACATACCGATTGATCAAGTGGCGGCAATCCCCATGCAGTCGCGAACAGCTGCACAAAGCATGCTGCCGCCAAAGAAGCATCAGCGAAACGCATTCTTTGCGTAAACAGTCACACCAATGATTGTCACTTCCTGTAGTGGTTGTGGCGGTGGTGGCACTGATGTCTTCCAAAGTTCCCAAGTATCAACAAAGGGAGACAAGAAAAGTGGAAAGACCAGAGAAGACGGGAGGAGGAAGAAAGATCATGGCTGAAATTTTTTTCATGAACGTCAGCATGAGAACATTACCTTCGAGCAATGTGCACAGCTCGAGCTAGGTTCCATGGAGCTGAACGATGTTTGCATGTGAGTAAGGGTCCCTTTGTGATGTTGACCATTGAGGATTCGTTGTCAATCCGGAAAGCTGTAAGCGTGAAGGTAGAAGTTTCTTCTGGAGCGGTGTTGTGGAGCATCTTGTCGTGTTGACCGCGCCAAAGAGCCATGGGAGTGCTGATAGACGGAAGCAGAATATGCTAGATTGACGAGTCTTTGTGCTTGGAGACGGTTGTGACGTGGAAAGAGGCATCAGAGTTGACCAAGGGGAGGTTGTGTTGGTGGGTACAACAGGAACATTAAAAGTCAATTACGACCAAAAGAAGTCACGACAGCTAAGCTGTCAGAAAAGAGCAAGTTTATTAGTATATGAAGGTGGTGACTGGGGAAGTAGCTACTGACCTGTGGAGTGTGGTGGAGCTTCAACAAACCTTCTCCATGATTGCACTGCTCGCACCACCTCGACCGTTTCTCAGGGACTACACTCTGTTTTGCTGGGACAATGTTGCTTTCATTTTTTCTTCTACTGTGGCCTGCGGAATATATGCAAAATGCTGCAGCGCTCTTAATGTGCCAGTATCGTGGTGCTGAAAATTCGTGAAAATGTAGTTGACGCCTGCCCTCACAAAGGAACACTGGCTATGCGTGTTGTACAGAAAAGAGTTACCTATGAGTCTGGGGCGTTTTCGTTGCCAGCTGCTGCGACAGTCTCATCAACCATCGACACATCTCCACCAGCAGCGGCTGGAGTTCCGTCCTCATCCTCATCGTCGTCGTCGATCACACGAGCAGGCTTCTTTCTCCGCCTTTCGACAACAGCCTCCTCCTCGTCTCCACCTTCAGCCATCGACTCGTCTCCCCGAGCTTCCTTTTGGGCATCATCCTCATCATTGATCTTCTCGGCAAGTCTTGCATTCTCGTTTTGCGTAGCAACAGCATCGTCGTCGCTGTCACTGTCTACTACAACCTCAGAGCTCTTGAACTTGCCCTTTGGCTCGACGACCTTGCTCTTTCTTTCAAGCTTTCTGCGCTTCTTCTTCTTGGGTTTCTCGCCGTCTTCGTCGTCAGAAGCGGCTGAAGTGCTGCGCCTCTTGGACTTTTGTCGCTTTGCTCCTTCGAAATCGGCGTTGCCGTCAGCATCAGAACCATCGTCTTCGTCGTTGACAATGTCTGAGTCGCTGTCACCATCCTTCTTCTTTCTTCTCGACCCCTTGGACTTCTTTTCTCTCTTCTTGCGACCACCCGTTTCTTCGTCAGTTGTGAATTCAGCTTCTTCACGAGCTTTGCGCTCAGCTTCTTCCTCAATTTTTTGTTCGGCGATTTCGCGATCTTGTTCTTGCATGCGTTGTCTCTCCTCGGCAATCTTTCTTCTGCGTTCTTCCTTTGCCTCTTCCAGTGCTCGCTTCTCGTCTTGGCGCTTCTTGACTTCGGCCTCACGCTGTTGACGAGCCTGTTCAAGCCTTGATGCGTTCTTCTGCTCGAAGTCGCGTTGACTTTGTAAAGCACGGTCCAACTGCTTGCGCATGGTGTTTCTTCCCATGTTGGCACGCTGTTCGATGTCGTTCTTGGGGAAAGGTGGGTTTGGCGCTCGAGCAATAGCCATGAGACTTTCAATGGCTTCATCCAGGCCACTAGCAGCAGCCTCAAGATCGACAAGCGTTCTTGCAGCCTCCGGTTGAGTGTAGATAAGCTGTGCGATCTGAATCTGGACAAATGCGACGTTGAACTTGAAGTGAAGTTGTTCAGGTGATGATTCCAACGCACGGTTTGAGAACTCGAGCGCTGTCTTCATGGCCTGCAAGTTCTTCTCTTGCTTGCCCTTCATCAGCCAGACGCGGCCGAGACAAGCAAGAATGCTGGGGTCGTGTGTGCGATCCTTGGCAAGAGCAGCCTCGTAGCTCTCGATAGCACGAGCGAATTGCTTGACCTCAACAAATGCATGACCCATGTTGATGAAGACACTGGCATCTTTCAGGGTTTCCCGAACTTTAGTAAAGATCTGGATCGCTGTTCCGTAGTCCTTCTTGTCTTCAATCAGTGCAATGGCAATACCCTGAGCGGCATAAGCATTGCGGGGGTCGAGCTGCAGAGCCTTGTCAAAGAATTCGATGGCTCTGATGTATGTCTTTGTACGTTTCTCCTTGTCTTGGTCGGTGTCTCTGCGCATCTCGCGAGCAACCTGCAAGAAGAGGTTCCCCATACCAGTCAGGGAGTACCTATCGTGCTTGTCGTGGTGCTGAAGAGTGTGCTTGTAGTGTCTTTGTTCTTGGTCCTCGGCAGGGTTCATCGTGCGCTTCTTTGCCTTGTGAATGTAATGTCCATACAGGGCACGGATGTCAAGATTGCCTGGTTCTGACTCGAGCAACTTCTTGACAGCTTGAGCACCTTCTGAGGGGTTCTCGCGGAGTGCAATATATGCAAGTCTGATTCTGGCATCTGTGTAATCGGGGTGACGCTCGAGCAAACCTTGGTAAACCTGGTTGGCCTCGTCCAGCATGTTTTCGGCCTCGTAAGTCCTGGCCAAGTTGTAGCTGATTGAAGTCACAAGCGAGTCGGTATCAAGTTCACTGTCCTTTGCGCCAGCCTTGACGCAAGCGTTGAGAGCAGTCTGAAACAGGTCTCTGGCTTGACTAAATCGTTCGGCTTGGAAGTGGAAGGCGGCCATGTTGTTCAGCAGTTGTGGGGGAAGCATCTCACGAAGAGCAGCCTTGAGCTCTGCTTCATCCTTGGCTTCCGGACGGTCTTCTTCATCAATGTCATCCATCTCCATCTGCTCAACTTGCTGCAGACATTGAAGACTTCGTTCGGGGTTCTCGATCTCGTAGAGCCTGGCCAGGTTCAGAAGAACGTAAGAGTCTGGGGTAGCCTTCTTCTTGGGATCCTTCCAGGTGTTGCGAACGCCTTCCAGAAGACCAATGGCCTTTCTCATCTCGGATGACTTGTCTTCCTTGGACCCGGCGTTCTGGTTAGCGTAGACTTCTTCGGCGTACAAGAGACCAAGCAGAGTCATGGCTTCAGCGCTCTTTGTGGATTGAACAATGTTCTCGAGACGGAACTTTGCGCCGCTCCAGTCTTTTGACAGAATCTTGAGCTGAGCAGCACCAAACTTGGCAGGCAGGTAGCCTCTGTCGTCTCCACCTCTTGCCTGATCGGCTCTGTTGTAGTAATCTGTAGCCTTGGCGACGTTTCCTTCGGTGTGCTCCTTGCGGGCCATGAGATACCATCCATCACTAGCAATTGCGTTGACGTCGGTGGCCTCGATGGCTTGACGGGCGAGACGCTCTACCGTGGGCCAGGCCTTTCTGAGAATGAAGTAGTTGCCGAAGGTAGCGCAAGTCAGAGGAAACTTGTTGTCGAGCTTCCATGCAGTCTGGGTGTACTCGGTCATGGCCTTCTTGTAGTGTTGCTGGAACTCAGGGTCGGTGGTGGGGAACTTTGCGCTCTGATCGAGGTGGTACAGACCGAGCAGGATGTTGGCAATCTTGGAAGTTGGGTTGACCTCGAGGGCGCGCTGCCATGCATTATGGGCTTCATCCTTGTGACCGAGCTGCCAGAAACAGCAACCTATGCCGATTCTCGGATCCGGGTCCTGGAGTTGTGGGGCGCGCTCAAGAGCGGACTGGTAGTTGTGGAGGGCGTCAGCGTATTTTCCGAGAGAGAAGAGAGCTCTGGCCTTGCCCATGACGGCCATCATGTTGCGACCGTGGGAAGCGCGCAGAGAGTCTTCGAAGCATTTTGCAGCCTGACGAAGGGTGTCGAGACGTTCAGACTCTTGGGCGGTGGACGACGACTTGGAGGGCTGTAGCGAAGCGCGGAGGAGATAGAGGACGCCGCGAGCGAGGAAGAGGGGTGGGTATGTGGGACTAATGCGCGAAGCCTCGTTGAGGGTGCTGGTGGCCTGGTGGATGTAGTACTCCTTGTTGCGTGCCTCGGAGGCCAGCTGGGTGTCTGCGGACAAGTCAGTGGATTGTTGTAAGGGTGGGTGCGTTGAATCAAAAAGTACCAGGCTTCAGACGGGGAGCTTCTCTGCACTGCCACAAGCGCAGCCAGCACAAGCATGACAGCAGGGACAGCTTGTCTTCAGGCTTTGCGTTGCGCGACAGGGAGCTGAGGCCTCTTGTGACAATGTCGATGGCGTGGTCGACCTTTTGCTGTTTAGCATAAGCCAGAGCAATGGTCATCCAGTAGCCGCGGGCGACATTCTCGTTCTCAAGCAGGGTGCACAGCTCGGTAGGGTCGTCCATCAGATCCTCGAGGTTGACTTCGACGGCCTCTTCGGCGTCACCGCTTGAAAGAGGGACATCGAGAGCGGCGGGAATGTGTGAGAAGCGAACAAGAGCAGTGGCGGCATCGTGGTCGTGGTCGTCGAGACCATTTGCGTGGCCGTTCAGCACAGCAGCCATTGTGAAGGGGAAAGTGTGGATGCGCCGAAATCAATGGGCCATGGATTGGCGCGACGGGAGTGAGACGATGGAGCCGGGTTGGGGGTTGCTGCTCTTTCCTCCAGTGGGCTTTAGCAACTTGCGACAAAGGATTGATGGAAAGGGCGGAGCAAGAGGAAGGCGCAGATTGGCGGTTGTTAGTGATGGATGGACTCAGCCAGGTTGCGGGTGCAAGGCCAACGCGAGCTGTCGCAGGTCGCAACTTCCATGTTTGGCTGAAAGAAGCAACTTTGCCGAGACGCGTCACTCCCGATGAGGCAGCTGGGCCGATCACCCTCAGTGTATAGGTACCATCAGCTGTCACTACTTGTTTCCAATCGGTCTATATACTAGGAAGGCACACTTGTGGCACAATCAATGGGCCACACATAGTAACAACGACATGTCGTATATGCGCCGGCCATCGGCGACCAGCGACCGAGCCTACACCAACGGAGACGGCTACCAATTCCCGCGTCGCTACGACCTCGATGCAACCAGTAGAGACAACAGCGCAGACGAAAGAAGCCGATCCAGGGGTCCTGCTGCTGGAAACGGCTACGGTGGTCTTGTTGGCGGAGCACAGGATGACTACGTTCCAAGAGTAGGCAGCCCGGCGCGACTGGAGCGGAGCAAGAGAGCCAGCGGAGAGGGCAGAGCAATGAGCAGGAGCAGGAGCCGCGCCGCCTCGCAGATGCGCAACGCAGAGAACAGCAGGCAGGTCGAAGAGATCCTGCGCTACATCGACCGCCATTGGGGCCAAATGGCGAACGAGTCGTGTGTCCCCGTCAAGGTCGCCCTGCAACTCATGGACCAGAGCTCGCTCGGTTTGGCCGATCAATACCTGAGCTTCCAGGAAACTCACCAACAACTACAGGATGCTCTCAAGGCCATTGTCAACCAGCACCATCAAGGCTTCAACTCGTCCATCGGTACCTTCCATCAGATCCAAGCCAGCATCCAGTCCTCGCAGCAAAGAGTCCGCTCCTTGAAGCAGTCTCTCGTCCAGGCTAAGGGAAACCTGCGTACTACTCGTCCCGAACTCAAAGCCTTTGCCCAATCAAGTCAGAGCTACGACCACATGCTGCAGACTCTGGCTTACATTGAACAACTGCAACTCATGCCCGCTAAGCTCGAGGCTCAAATTTCAGAGAAGCGCTTCCTTGGTGCTGTAGAGACTCTGCAAGACGCTCTCAAACTCATGCACAAGCCCGACATGGAAGACATTGGCGCCTTGAGCGACTTGCGTGTCTACTTTAGCAACCAAGAACATTCCATCACCGACATACTCATCCAAGAACTACACAGCCACCTCTACCTGAAGAGTCCTTACTGTGAAGAACGATGGAAGCAATACACCAATCGCTCTACTACTACCAGTACTGCCTCGTTCGAGATCGAGGGCCGTCATTTATACCGCTTCCTCGAGTCATTTGATCCTTCGCAAATCTTGACCGAAGATACCTCCCGCAATCCCGAAGCAGATACTTTCTCGTATATCCAGCTTCTGGTCGAAGCACTCGATCGCATGTCGCGTCTGGACCTTGCAGTTGATCAAATTGAACAGAGACTGCCTGTTGAGTTGTTCCGTGTTGTCGAGAAATCATACACCGAAGTCGAGCAAAACTATCCCGGTGTCATTCGGGGCGCCGCAAAACAACAGCATTTCCAGCTTGATAACATCAATGCTGACATCAATCAAGACAAGAAGATGATCTTGGACGACATGCTGTCTACCCTGTACGCAAAGTTTGAGGCTATCGCAGAAGGTCACCGCGTTCTACACGAAGTCATTGGTGGTATATTATCCCGCCAAGGCAGTCATGAACCAGCTTTGTTGCGCAGCTTCCGCGAGCTTTGGAAGTTGTATCAAAGTGAGATTCGCAGTCTGCTGCATGACCATCTGGCTGCTAGTGGTAGCCCTGAAAACTCATCGCATCCTGAACATCACCATGCAGCAAACGTCTTCAAGCCTCATACCCGCGATCGCAACAAGCGCCTGTTCAAGTTGGCAGATACAGACAGCAAGTCAACTGAACTAACAATCGAAAAAGAAGACCTTGATTTCATTCTCAAATCTTCGGTTCCTGGTCTGGCAGCTACTGGCACAACGCCTGCTGTAAAAGATGCCGAGAGTGAAAAGAACGAAGATCGCTCAGCCACTGGCCATAAGCTGTTGGTCGAACCCAGTGTCTTCAACATGGGTATTCTACTGCCTCCTTCGTTGTCTTTCTTGACAAGACTTAAAGACATTGTACCACCAAGCTCCGAGATTGTGACAAGCACTCTCACCTCTTTCCTTGACGACTTCCTGATGAATGTCTTCCATCCCCAGTTGGAAGAAGCCTTGGCAGATATGTGTATGGCCGCATCTGCAGAAAGCGACGCCTTCCAACCAGATCCCAAATGGCAGGTGCGAGCGCAGAAACCAGTCTTCAAGGGCACATCAAACTTCCTTGACTTGATCAAAGCATTCTGCATGCTGCTGGATAGCCTGCCTCACGATCAAGCCTTCAGTCAACTAGTCATGGCGCAAATGCGCATCTACTACGACAAATGCTACAACTGGTACCGCGCACTTGTCATGCGACCACAACAAAACTCAAGCGAAGAGAGAAGACCCAAGCGGTCGGCCGCACTTGCAGAGTATAACGCAGACATGCGAGATACCGTAGCCACTCTTCTTGCTCACGAAGCCGAAAATGCAGATGACGTCCAACGTTTGATGCAAGAACAAACCGCTTCACTGATTGCCAATGTCAAAGCCTCACCACTTGCAGACATAGATCTGATCTTTGACCGCAAATGCTTGAGTGGTTTGTGTACCTTGTACAACAGCACACGCTGGTTCGTCGCTCATGTCACACAACTCCGCCACGTGTCTAGCTCAATGTCCAACTCGAACACATCCACATCCTCGCGACACCAAACTCGTCGCTGGACAACATTGATATCGCCAAACCCTCACGCCGCAATCTATCTTCCTCTGGACACACAATCCTCTCGCGACTTTGACGCCATCACGACATCAATGACAGACCTCGGATCCTTGATCCTACGAACCCTGCACCTCGAAATGCGCCTTCAAATCCTCTCTGGCGTTTCTCGCGCATTGAATACAACATACCTGCTCGGTCAACCCTACAACGACCCCGACCCTTCGATTCTAGCACTCTCAAAACAACTTCTCAACTTTGACGAAGACCTCTCTCTCCATCTCCCCTCTGCCCAACACCGTCTCCTAGTCTTACATCTCGCCCACCCGGCCTCCATCGCCTTGACATCTTTCACCTCATCCATCCCCGCCATGGACAATCCCCACGGTATAGGCCGCATGCACTTGAACATTCTCGTCTTGCAACAAGTCCTCAAGGACATCGAGCCTTCGTCATCCCTCCAACAAGCAGCGGATTTCTGGAGCTGGTTTGCAGATTCTCCGAGGGATATGGTTGACGCTGTCAAACAGGGCGAGTTGAGTACGCAGGAAGCTAAGGAATTGGTTAGGCTTTGGGGTAGCGGGAAGGGGGATGTAGGTAGAGTGGAAGTTGAAGAGGCACTTAGAGGGTTGGATTAGTTGATCTTCTGAAGGAGTGTTTTTGTTTGTGGATGTGGAGAAGAGCAGTAGTTGCCAGTCACTAGTTCACAGATTCAGTTCTGTATGTCTACGGGTGTTCTATACCTCGGTTTGATTCTCTTTTCTGTCTCTCTTTCTTCTCTATGGAATTGTCAAAACTCCCCTCTCGTTCTTGAAGACATTGTAATACCCCACCCACTCCAAGGCGAGAGAAAAACAAAATCTCACACCTTCTCAGAGGAATTAATAGAAGAAAAAAAACAGAAACAAGCAAAAACATAAAAGATGAGAAAAGAGCAGCAATGTGCATCAATGGAAAGATCCAAGGCCAAACAAGGTCAAAAGCGAGACAAAGCAAAAAGATGAAAGAACAAAAGACAGGCAAAATTGGAATTTCGAGAGCGCTCAATGCCAGATCAAAGGCCGCACAGCAGCCCACTCGATTGCACAAGCTCTCGACATTCTTCCAGTGCCCAAAATCTTTCATCCTCTCCTCTTCCACTTTCACGCTCTCGCTGATAGGATATTAATGGGGATATATGTAAAGTGATTCTCTTGTACAAGTCCTCTCCTTCTCTCTCTCTTCTTTTTGCATCCCCTCCTCTCGTCATCTCTTCCTCATATGATAGCTCAAAAGGTAAAATCAACACAACGATGGCGCGCTTGAAT
The DNA here is from genome assembly GCA_024195585.1 of Aureobasidium sp. EXF-3400. Taxonomy (NCBI): domain Eukaryota; kingdom Fungi; phylum Ascomycota; class Dothideomycetes; order Dothideales; family Saccotheciaceae; genus Aureobasidium; species Aureobasidium sp. EXF-3400. The sequence goes on from SWBL01000133.1 coordinate 67,240, forward strand.
CAGCGCTGCAAATCAAATCGACGAGATGCAAAAAAACACAGGCAATGTAAAACAGAGAAGGAAAAAAAAAACAAAAAGGTCGGAAAGCGAAGCTCTCCAGCGCCGCCCTGTAGCTGTGGCATGCATGATGCACCACAGCAAACCCAAACACAACTCCGAAAAGCCTGTCCCTGTATGCCCAGAGGAAAGATGATGAAAAGCAAGAAGCCCGTTACAAACAAAAGAGACGCGTAAAGGGGGTATGCGTGTCATTCTGATTCTGTGTTCTTTTTTCTTCATTGGTATTCAGCGCCGGTCGAAACAATTCCATGAGGCATGGGATGTTGCATGTGGTGGGGCTCCATGTGCTGGTGGTGTTCCATGTGATGGGAGTCGATATGATCGCGCGACATTTGGCCCATGTGCATGTGCGGCGGAGGTGGGCCCATATCGCCATGCATTTCAGAAGGCATGCCAGGCATGGGAATGTACGAGTCGTTGACATCGCTTTCGGAGAGATCGATGCCTTCTTCAGGCTCTTCCAGGTCTTCTTCGGGGAAGGTGGTGCCGTCTGGGTTTGCGTCGTGGGTACGGCGGTGCTGAGCGAGGTTGTCTGAACGGGAGAAGGCCTTGTTGCAGAGTGGACAGACGTAGGGACGCTCTGAAGTGTGGGTACGAACGTGTCTGGAAGCAATTAGTCAGGGAACGATTCACATTCTCAGCAAGTTAGACTCACCGCTTCAAGTGCTCTAACCTCTTGAAGACCCTGCCGCACATGGGGATAGGACACGAATGGGATTTCGAAGGGTATGGGTTGTTCATATCCTGAACAGTGGCGCTGCGGGCACGACGGAAGACACCATTGGGGGTGCGCATGACGGCAGCCTGCGCATAGTTGACTGGACGGTACTGATCTCCTGAATATGCCTGGTTGTACTCCTCCTGGCCCAAAGGCATCGAGTCGTCGACCGGAGTGGCATGGCGCGAGTAGTCTTTCTGCTGACGAACGGGAGTGGCTCCTCTCGGCGAGTCGTGGTAGACGGGATCAACGTCGTGGACAGGTACAGATGAGTGGCGCAAGTCGCTGGGGCGGTGGACGGCGTGAGAAGTCACGCTCTGGGGAGTCGAGCTGGGAGGTTGTTGGGTCAAGGACGAGCGACGTCTGCGCTGCTTGTAGGTGGGCGAGCCTTCAAGCGCTGAAGGGAAGTGGTGCAGGGGGCGCATCATTGAGGGGTACTGCGGGGCGGCCATGGGCTGTGCGACAGGCATCAGAGGGTTGTAGTAATGCGACATTCCCGGGTCGGGCATGGCGGCATAGAGACCCGTCTCCTCGTTGGCAATGTAAGCAGGCTCGTGGTGGGGCTGCTGCTGCTGCAGGTGCTGGGGAGGAGTGATGGGCTCGTAGCTGAGGCCGCGCTGGCTGTAGTCTTCAAAGTGCGACGAAACGAAGGACGGGGCGGGCGAGTACTCCATGTAGGCGGGCATGCTGCTGTGGCGGGCGGCGGCGTTCATGGCGCGTTCGTAGTGCATGATGGGCCCGCAGCTCTGTTCACGTGTCTTGTGCACCTGGGCTGGCAGGGGGGCTTGCATGGCCATCTGCTGGTACGTTGGCATCTGCGTCAACATTTCCTCCGAAGGCATCGTTAGGGGCATACTTGTTGGCTGCATCATAGCCCCCACTGGTGGTCCCATCGACTCGGCCGCAGCTGCTGGAGGGCCCATTGGCTGAGGCGTGCCTGCTGCGGCTGCCATTGTGTTTGATGCCATTGGTCCTGTTGTTGCCGGTACTGCCGTGTTTGCAAAGGTCGAGCTGTTGGTCTGTTGAGCCTTGGTGAGCTGCTCGAACAGCGACTGACTCGAGTCGAACTCGAATGAGAGGGCGGGCTCGCTGACGGCCACGGTGGTAGCTTCCTGGCCCATCTTCTCACGCTTGAGGTCGCGCTCCAAGGCGTCGAGGAATAGGCGGTCGTGTGGCACGCTGTACCAGTAAAAGACCTTTTGCTTCTTCTGGGTGCGAATGCAGTTGTTCTTGTACAGGAAGTCGAGGAAGGGGCTTTTCGGCTCTTCGAGCGAAGCGTCAGTGCCAGACTTGAGGTTTCGCAGATCCGAGAAGATGCCCTCTTCAAACTTCTTCGAGTTCTTGACCGGACGACCGAAGGCTTGGAAGCGGAAGGACAGGCATCGTACAATGTCAGTGCCCGAGATGTGAAAGAGGTTGCTCCTAGAGGTTCAATGAGCAATCGTGTCGCAAGCCTGTCGGTTAGTTAAGTATGACGTACCAGAGTACACAAGACACGTATTCGCCGGTGGGAAGCAGGAAGCGTCTGATGTACTGGTCCGGCGACCAGTCGACAGGTGCTGAGATCAAAAAATATTTGACTGGATCGGTATCAGTAAGGGCCAGAGCGTCCATTGATGTGGATAGGAGGATAGGATGGAGGCTGCGGCGACGACATACGGTTGTCGACTTGCTGCAGAGCGACTATCGAGTCTGCAGGCAAGCTCTGTTGGGCATCCTGATCGAGGAGGAAGGTCTCCGGGGCTACCGAACGACCCTGAGGTGTGCCGGCCATGACGGCGTGCTGTGTCGAGTACATTGCAATGAAGATCAGGATATTAGAGTAAGGGGGGATGTGCTAATCAAAAAAGAGTTGCAACTGAATGCGACAATTATTTGAGCTGGCGAGGGTAGGGTACAAGCGAGTGTGGAGGGGATATGAATAGAGATGCTAGAGAGACGACAACAGTCAGTATCGAGGACCGGCCTGCGATAACGTGGTATGCCGTTGTGCTGCGGTATGCGAGGAAGGAGCGCAGGTGCAGATGCAGATACGATACAGCAGGAGCTCGAGAAGGAAGGCGCGACTTGACAGGATGTCGCAGAGAGAGCGGGCAGGGTATTGATGGGAGTGTTTGAGAATGACAGAGGGCTGAGGGCTGCGGGAGGGAAGAGGTTGATGAGGCTCATGAAACAGGTGCAAGAAAGACTCGAAACCCGCCAAGCCTGCCCGTGCCCTGTTTGAGACTCTCTAGTCCAACGCCCCAGCGCCCTTTAGCCTCGAACCTTCGCAACGACCTTTGCTATCACTTGCTAGCACCGCTGCTTCATTTGGTCTGCTGTCCGCATCGAGAGATGGTCCGCGGCACCACACCGACCTGTCCATGTCCAACACCGCTCCTCCGCCTTTTCTGTAGAGACGACACGACTTCAGCGATGGTGGATAGAGGAGCTCCTTTCTGGGAAGGCGCGCCCTTACTCGAGTGCCTGCCGCTTTCGTGCGTGCACTAAAGCCACATCAATCTCGGCCGTTGATTCGATAATTTACTGTTCTTTCCAGAAGAAGGCGCGTTGCCAACCTCCTCTTTTTGCTTCTTCCTGGTGGGTATCCATCGAGCAGACGTAGACAGACCATAGCACTCCATCATGATGTAGTTTCTCTTGCCTGCTCCCCGATTCCACCCACGATATCACAGCACCTGCGTTGGTACCTGCATGAACCTGGCGGAAAGCCTGCTGGCGGCTGATCCACACAACGCTCTACACTTGAAACACGCGCCGACCGAAACGGCCAACTGCACCCTGCTTCACCTCTTCTTGTTTGCAACCTGACAAACTCGACCACTCCACAAGCCATAGTTAACTTAACCCAGCCAGCTCCGTCTCCAAGAATAACATCTTCTTCCCACGCCTCATCGCCCGCCATCACACTATCAATCTTTGGGAAGGGCAATCCTCCTTTTCTGCACTTAGCCTCTCCAGCTAACACCCATCTCATTTCCCGATCGCCGTCACCGCTCCTTTTTTGCTTCTTCCGCTCTGCTTCTATTCCGCTTCCCGAGCTTGCATGCCCATGGTCCAAGTTACAATCAGTCCAAGCGCCGTGCACTCATCCATTCCACCATCAAAGCACCAATTGATGATGCAGCATACTCACTGGCTGATAATGTTCCTCGATCTCGGAGCTTTTTCGTAAGTAAGCGCCCGATTGTCATTCGTGACTATGCAACCACCTACATCGTGGCGCAGCACACCTGTATCTATCTCGTCATGTTATAGGATAATATCCCTGTCTGCGCTGTCCCAATCAACACCTTCAGGCTTGAGTTTGATGGGCTTGGGATACTTATTGGGTTTTGACTTCAATGTTGTCTGTGATCGTATTCAATACGTGTTGCACGAGCATCCTGTCGTTCTTTTTTTGACTCCCGTCTTGTACCACAAGAATGCCATTTGTAAGAAAATCCCTGCGCACATCGATTGATTGCGTCTCTCTTCCTTCCCGGATGCACAAGGATTTGCTGAACAATGGAAGCTTTCAGAAGTCAAAAGTGCGTGAGGTTTGCGCAAGTCGATCCGCACATCAAGTTTCGACGCTTGGAGCGCCTAATCCCAAGCCATTGAAAAAAGAGGCGGGCGTCCAGCTGGCCCTGTTTGAAATTAATTGGAAACACGTCGATCACCCCAGCTCGCAGTCTGTCGCTGACTGCGTCTCCGTGTTCCGCTAAATTATCCCAGCCAGTGCTCTATCTTTGTTCTCAGAATCGAGCATGTTTCTCGTTCGTATCTGGTTGGCTGGATAAATGCCTCCTCATGTCTTTCCCCAATCACATGACGACAACGCATCCGCGAATAGCGTCTTGTGATATTGATCTCATGGATGATAAGATTGGATTGAATTGCTGAATAATGTGCACCGACTGTACAATCCAATGGACTGCAATCGCTGCCGTAATTGCATGTCTTTACCATGTCGACTTATTGTCTTTCAGCAGGCATGATGCACCTTGATTCCAAACTCAATTCGCCTGAATCGCACCACACTCAAAGGCCAGGCCGTCCCCTCCTCTACCTTTTCACGTTTCCAGAGCATGCGGCCCACTTGAAACTTCCTACAGCTTTTGTTTTTTCATCAAGATATAATGATCTTGAACACTCTATCTCCTCCACGCACGCACACTCAGCTCCGGACATATCCAACAATGACCTCTGCAGCCAAAGCATGATCGCGTTCACCGTTCTGCATGCATGCTGTAGATTGTCTTCAACGTCGAATCTTGCATCCAGCAACAGCTGAACTCATGGACCTGCAGTTCGTCTCACGTGCATTGCTGAAACAAGCTCAACCCCCCATCTCTCTAATCGTTTTGCGTCGTGCATCACATGCTTACCTCACAAAGCTCTCTGGCACGTTTCGTCGTCTTTTCGCGGCCCGTCCGGCCAGCGCGACACACCTGCCCGGACCCGAGTCGGTCGAGTCCGGACGGGTTACGAGAGACAGAATGCTTTGGCCTGAGGCGGGGCTATGTGATGCTTGCTCAAGCTTTTCTTCACGTCTCATACTGAGCACCTCTTTATCATGGCTGGACCGCTTGGCCATCCTTGTTGCGCATTACTCACCTATCTTGCGACACGGTGACATGGTGTGCGTTAAATGATTCCGGAAGCGTAAGGCTCGTCTCGGTGCTTCTTGCTGCTCTCCCCCACGAGGTCCCGCTTTCGAGTCATCTGCTGACGAGTTCTCGTGTATGTTATGTTCGTATGTGATTGACGACGAGTAAAGTGTTTTGCGCAATGCGCATGCACGAGACCAAAGCAGATGTCAGGTCATCTCGGCAGTCACGATAGAGATCATAGATGAGAAGATGCGGACACGTCTCTATCTTCTCGGTCCACAACTAGAGGCAAAGTGAACTTGTGTGCGATTATTGTGTCCGTGTCGTAGACTTCGGGGAGCGTGTTGCTGAACGGCGGAAGCTGGAGCAGGCGCCAAGCTCACCTCTACTTCCACCACTACACCGCGATTGAATGGCAGCAAATAAGCTCGACGTTGAAGAGATTTATATGAGTGTATGAGTGAATAGATTGGCAGGATAGTCTCATAGACATTTGTTCAAGTTTAGGCTCTGTGAGCATCTCAGCACCTTGTGGTATAGTGCGATGATAGTGTTCTGTGGCAGTCTCTCATGGAGAATTATGAATTATCTCTTGGACAACATATTCCATCACTCATATCGAAGATTCTCATATTAGATAACCAGATCAATAAGTCAGACGCACCTCTGGATATTTAAATCACTCTTATGTCAATATCATCAAACTTGTTGGCCTTCAACAGATACTCAAGATTGAGAACAGGGTCATACATCAGGCAAGCGCGAGTCATGAGTTGGATGACGTGACGAACACCGTACGCCTTCCGACGCGACACAGTATCCTCTCTTGTCATCCTGATACTCTGACACAACAATGTGAATGTCATTGCGAGATCGTGTTCTTCCACTGAAATCTTGTGCCTCATTTTTGCGATGCCACCAGACCTCTTCCATAACACTCGACACCTCGTAGTAGGCGCGTCTCTTTCTGCACGCGCCGGCCTGATCCGTCTGTTCGGGCACTCGATCCTTCAACAGGATCTCTTGTAGCTGCGGATCAGGGGAAGAAGTCACATCGATTGGCCCGCATGTCGTATCTGGATATCACTGGTTCATTCTACGACAAGACTGAAAGATAGCTAACAAGTTCGCATACCTCTTCAGGCAATTGGTTCACAGTCCGCTTTGTTAGGACTTAAGGCCATGACTGACTCTTAGCCGCCCTCGCTGTCAGGTCAATACCAAGCTAATATCAACTGCGCATATCTGGGGCTCGAGCCGCCTAAAACAAGTCAATGATCCTGCTTAGGTAGGCGCCACTTTCTGCAGCCTTTCAGGCATCAGGGCTGGCTCGCGAAGCTTGCTAGAGACACACCATTAATGGCGAACCTGCGCTGTACATATTCCTACTGACATTCGTCTGCTCTATTTGATCCATTCGGTAGATTCGTTGATTGTTTCAACATTATAGAATCTGCTGTCATGGTGGCTGATTCATCACTGGGCACAATTTGCTCAGCGAGTTCTCCGCATGATACTCCCACTGACGACACATCTTTTCTGGACCACCTTTGCTTGACTCTCTACTGGGTGTGGTTGATGGTAGTCATTGGAGTCGTGACAACCGAGTGGCTTATGCGAGACCGCGGACTGCCCGCGACTTCACGCCGGACATCTCAGGGCGCACGCAATCTAGCCGGGACTGCGAGTGAATTGACTCAAAGACGATTCCTTCCATGGGTGATCTGGCTACCGTTGACAGTCGGTGTTCCATCATCAATATTGACCATATCCTGAATTCTATCGACGCCTCGGTCATCCGCTTTTTACACCAAGTCGTAATCCTTGGCCTTGTCGTTCGATCCGTTTACCTGTTCTACGCCAAATTGAAACGACGAAGCTGTTTGGAGAGAACGAAATTTGCGATGGAGCTCTCGAAGTCGTCCATAGCTCGGAAGAATGATCTATCCGCCGAAGATTTTGCGGTTCTTGAAAGCAAATGGAAGTCTTTTCAAGATATTCGCGAAATCTTGAAGTCCCTGGATTGTGTTAGGAAGAAACTCCCCGACCAAGTCTGGTGCGAACACATTGACTTGGAGATTGTTGAAGCGAAGTTCCTACGATCATCTGCACTTAACGATGTCAATGGCCTTATCGAGCTTGTCAACTACATACCCGACTTGACAACTGCAGTCGATGATATAAAGAGGACTGGATTGCATATTGCTCTGGACAATAATAACATTGAGGCTATCGAAACCATCATGCAACTTGTAGATCGAGAGCCACTTCCTGAGGACCCCTCAACGACTTCAGGGAAGAACTTGGAAAAGCTCTTGAACACTATGGTCAAGACGGGGCGTACACCTTGGAGGATGCTTATGCCCAGCGAGTCCAGTCAATTCAAACCGGAGGTTCTAGAGGCATTTCTTCGCTTCAAGCATCCAGTGGGCCCCGTTGATAAATCTCTCCTTATTACAGACTATCAATATGGTCTTCGTTCTTCCCTATTCGCTCAAGAGTCTAAAATCTTGGGTCAAGGCAGTCGAGAATACTCAGTCCCTGAGTCGGCTGGAAGACGGTATCATCCAGGCTGTCGAGACTGACAATCGTACCCAAACCAAAGCGATCGAGCTGGCCGCCGAGTCGGTCTTTGAATTCTGCTGCTGGCAGTACGACGACTTGGGCAGAACTGAGTTCGCTGACAGACGTTTCAGAGCGTTCGTGCACAGCCCATCACGAGCAGTTGTACCTATGCCCGCGCATATCGCTTTACGTCTCACTGGGTTTGTGCGAGAGAGAAGGTCTTGGGCGATAGAAAGCTACACTGAGATTACACGAATTGTTGCTTGGAAATGTGAAAAGAGCTTGAAGCTAATCAAACTTCTCCTTGAACAACATTCAAAGGACTCGCAAATTGAAGAGCAAATACTTCTTGGAGTCCTTTTCAACCATGAATTGAGCTTCGAGATCACGACCATGCTATGGGAAGAATTGCCAGACCAAGTGGTCGTCACATTCAAAGTGCTCGAAGCATGTCTAGCCGAGAGTCCGTTGGGATCAAGTTTGGGACGGCTCTTGCTCGAGAAGTGCCCACATCGAATCCGATTCACAGAGTCCATACTGATGTTCGCAACCCGAAGAGATAGCGGCCCAATCTGGGGCATTCTTATCGAGAAATATCGATCTCAAATCAACATGACCCCCAAAATCTTCCATGCAGTGGTTCGGGACCTGAGTGGTTACCAAGCGGATGTTACCTATCTGTTCAGGAGGTTTCTGGAAGAATGGCCAGATGGAACGAGGATCACGAGCGAGGTATTATCCACCCTCATGCGGAACAGCGCTATAGGACTCGATGTCGTGATGCTGTTCTCGAAGGTGCGACACAGAGAGTTCGGAGCTGCCATCGATGGCGAAGTGCTCATTTCCTTGACCGAACGCGGGTTATTTGAAAAACTCCATCCCAGGTCACGAACCCTTATGGATTTCTTCTTGAAGCGGTATCCAGAAGAATGTAGAGCCTCGATCACAGATGAGGTTCTGAGCAAGATCGAGAATATGAAGGATATATACTCTGTGGCTAGATACTTTGAAGCCTTTCGACAAGGTTTGGCCAACGATCTTACCATTAAACTTGATCTTCGTCTGAAGTCTTTGGATATCGACTTGAAGAACGTCGGAAGAAGAACCGCCGACGCGATTTATGGGTGGAATGGCATGGCTGAGCGACACGGCATTTTTTGATCCGACATCTATGACCAAGACTGATTGATTGCCCAGACTCATGAGTCGGGTGTAGATCCTTTTGGAAAATTCATAAGTCGAACGAAGCCCGCTGCTATTTCTCACGTCTGGTTTTGCTTTTCAACCGCTCCAACACCTCTCCAAACCAGTGTCGTCGTCGTCTCAAACTCGGAGGATTATGTCAGCAACGAAACTTTTCGAACCGCTCAAGCTGGGCACGGTTCAGCTTCAGCACCGTGTGGTCATGGCACCTCTGACCCGACGTCGCGCCGACAAGGACCACGTTCAATTGCCCATGGTCAAGGACTATTATACACAAAGAACATCGTTAGGAGGCCTTATCATTGCGGAAGCAATTCTCATCTCTCCCGAGCACGGCGGTTTCAGTCATGCCCCTGGAATCTACACGGAAGCTCAGATTGCGCGTTGGAAGGAAATCACAGATGCCGTTCATGCCAAGGGAGGTTACATTTACGCTCAACTGGTCTCTGTCGGTCGAGCAGCAGATCCCAGTGTCTTGAAAGAGGAAGGGAATTTTCCTGTCATCAGCTCGAGTGAAGCACCGCTCAACGAAGGACCAGACTCAATCCCTCAAGCCTTAACCGAGGAGGGAATTCAAAGAGCGGTGCGGACCTTTGCCCAGGCAGCCAAGAATGCTATGGAAGCAGGCTTCGACGGCATAGAACTCCATGGCGCAAATGGTTATCTCATCGACCAATTCACCCAGGACACCTGTAATCGCCGCACCGACTCCTACGGCGGCAGCATCGAAAATCGATCTCGCTTTGCTCTCGAGGTCTCAGAGGCCTGCGTGAATGCTATCGGTGCCGAACACGTTGGTTTCCGCATTAGTCCCTTCAGCACTTTCCAAGGCATGAAGATGGAGGATCCTGTATCTCAATTCTCGCATCTGGTTCAGGGACTCAAGAAACAGCGATTGGCTTACTTGCACATCATCGAATCTCGCGTCATCAACAGTGTCGATTGCGAAAAGACCGAAGGCATCGAGCCGTTCCTTGAGATCTGGGATAACGTTTCTCCCGTCTTGGTTGCTGGTGGCTTTTCTCCTCAATCAGCGAAATATGCTGTTGATGAAGAATATAAGAAATACGCTACTGCTGTTGTTTTTGGACGTCACTTTATTGCTAATCCTGATTTGCCGGAGAGGATTTTGAAAGGGGTGGAGTTGAACAAGTATGATAGGAGTACGTTTTATACGCCTATACAGAAAGAGGGGTATCTGGACTATCCGTTCTATGAGCAGGGTAGGGAGGTAGAAGTCAAGGCATGAGCGGCGGTACTATTCTGACAAGAGCGGTCACTGTTACGTATGTCGCATCCGAGAGTGCTCGCTGGTCTTATACAGATCGACCTATCCTCATTGTCGACAAGTATCTTGTCTCCTCCGATCTGCTCGATAGTCAGGGATGATGGTTGTTGATTGTTAGGTGCATGCTTTACCGCTATCGTATGGCCCGTCGGTCAAATCCACCTTAAAACCAGCCCCAGTTCTGTCACTGATAGTACGAGGCATTGTCGCAGAAATATGTGTGTTATTCTAGGGCGAAGAGCAACAGAAAATTTGGAGGCGGGATTGTTTCTTTTTTCTCCAAGAGAGACTGCCGTAAACCGGTTTGGAGCTTGTCTCTTCTACATGGGTACGCTCCTCTGCATTGGGTGACAGTATTTCGTATCTGCCAAGCCGCAGCAAACGGCTTTGAGGAGTACAATCGAATTCAATTCAAGAAGTGGGTCGTCACACAAGCGACATTTGGCATACTGATCGATACGGCTGAGGCTAGAGATTCCACAAGCTTTATAAACACACAGATCACAAGCTGAAATTTCAGACGTCGCTTGCTAGCACTACTTCCGATATATCGGTTTGGGTTTGACACGGTTTGGAGTCTGTGCCTCTTGACCGAAGATGTTGCAAGGGTTGGAGATCAACAGCTTTGACCAAAGCAGACGAAAGACAGAGCTTGACTTGCTCCATGTCCCAACCACCATGCGCAGATTCATACAGCCGCAGTGATTAGGGTATTTGGAGACGCCTATCATACAATCAGCAGGGGTGGAATTATCGGGTTTAGGAACATGAAGGTACGTATCCTTGGCTCGCGTTCACAGTGTCGGATTTTCTCGTCCACAAAAGTAAAGTTAACCTTAAATTGTACACTAGAGGGGGCGACACATCCGATGACTAGGCTGAACTTCAATCCAAGCTTGGTGTTGCTTCCGATCTGCTGTAATGCTTGTAAAGGTTGACGGGAGAGGCAACCACCAACCATCGGATGCGCCACCGCCCTGTAGATGGCGGGTCAACGGCAATCGCTGTCAATCTTGTTTTGAACCTTTGCCTCAAGGTTGTGGCTGCAACATGCCGCTTTGCAACATCGCAGATCAGAAGTCTAGCAAGCCCACCACGAATTGCGAACATGTCAGATGTAAGGATGAGAACGGGCGAGATGAAGACGAGACTTTCGGCATGAAGTAACCTAGGGACTTTCCAGTCACGAAGGATCAGTAACGTTCCGCAACCGTTCTTGACGGCTTGGTCTCTGGACCATATTTTGCGCCCTCTGGGGTTTGTTCTTATAGTATGCTAATCTTGCCTGATGAGCGTGCAGCCAATTGTACTCACAGTAGACCCCTCCGGAACCTATGACGCTCAGGCCAAGACCTCAGTGTCGAAAGTCCTCCGTGTTAAGCTCAGTAAAGTGTGAATGGAGCCGTGTCCCTATGAGTTGGGATGGCTTGTTACGAGCTGGGATAAGAGCCTGGCCCAGCACCACCGGAGAGAAGAAAACGAAAGGCAGAACCAGGGAAGGACCCATTTGCGTGGTCGAACTATCGAAGTTGGTACTGCTATTAGTTGCAATCATCCTGATTTGCAGTTGTACCCTTCCCATGCATTGGCGTAGATGAAACGTAGTGGCATGTCGGTCCCTTTAATAAAATCATCATTGTATGACGTTGCGCTCGGACTAAGTCTGTGCAAATCGTAGTTCTGCCGCAACATCATCCATGCTCGATACTCGCAAGCAAATCGCACCCAGCCTTCGAGACTCACGACCAGGCGCGCTTTCCCTCAGAAACCATCTCAAAGCTTGGAAGGGTCCACGGTAACACCAAAAGATCTGCGACTTATCACGACGACAGCAATAAGCACCAGCTTCGAGCCCCTGTCATTGGTTCCAATAGGCATGATTCCCGATAAGGTTCACGGTTGAACGTGGATATCAAAGCGGATGTCAAGTAATCTCGAACAACGTTCACTGCACCTAGTTTTAGACAAATCTTTCTTCTTTCGTTTGGGGCTCAACCTATACAGCAACTACACGCGAGGAGACGAGTTTCGTTCATACCCACTGGTTGACGTGCACAACGGTATGGCATGGGCCGTGCCACGTTCCTCAAAAACAAGAAAAAAGATAAGGCAAAAACAGAGAATGCTGATCGTGAGATTCCGGAAAAGGCTGGCACATAGTGACATATTTACGGTATACTTCCGACCAACTCACTACTACTTGATAGTGGACGAACACAATAGGACGAGGTACCCTCGCAAGTCGACCTCCCGTATATCCTCCAGCCTCCAGCCAAACTGTACTTCTTTGTAGACAACTCTTATTGACTTTCTCTCCAAGGACAGGTCAAGCTGGTGTCTGGTACTGGCCACCGAAGTGACGAAACTGCTGCAATCTGGATTGCCGGTATTGTGTTGTGCGATCCTAGATACGGGGTAGCTAGTGACCCCAGTGTCATTACCTCTTCTGTCTTTCAACATTATGGTCTCAAGAGATCGATGCTAGCTGTCGGGTCTGGGTCAATCTGGGGCCGCGGGCGCCATCGTTCGTTATATCCAAACGATCAGAGCTCTAGTCGCAGTTTCGCATCTGTCTGTTTGCGGAGATCGTACCGTTGTCAATGAGCTTCCCACTGCATTGACTACATCTGGCATCTTGTACAAAGAGTCTATTGCTCACACCATGCGTCAATAATCGCCCACAAGTGCTAAAAGGCGGTATCGAGGTTGTTCTGAGAACGATGATGGTTCTCAATTCTTCTTTTCGGCCACAAGCGTGCGATTCGACGTCTCTAGGTTGGATACAGGCAACTGGATCTTTCTGTCTCATCCCATCAGTCAATCGCCATGCTCTGCTTTGTAAAGCAGTCTCAGATGTCAAAAAGCAGGCCGCGATCGGGTGGAACGCCAGATTGGCTGTCTAAGGCTCGTCTCCACTCCGCTCTGCAGAGCCCCTTAGACTAGCATATCAGCCAGTAACTCGAAGATCACTTAGACTTCTGCGCTTGTGCGCTGTGCGCAAGACGTTGCTCAGGCAGATCTGAGCGTGTTACACTTCTAAGTGCGCGTACGTGGTTCACCAGCAAGGTCGAGGTTGCTGAGTGACTTGTTTTGTCGCATATGGGACCACAGCAGCATGTGACTGAGCGTCGCTCAATCGGGTGTCACAGAGGGTCACGATATGCTGCCCACAGAAAATCAGTGCACGATGAAGAAAAACGCCTTGCTCATGCGCACGCTCAAGAAACGTGCACTGACAAAGTCAATATTTACAAGATGCGCGAGGCATTGAATGCAGAATTTCGTGCAACTCTCGTATAATGATACGAGTAACTTCGTTGATGTTCATGAACCGTTCAGTTTTTGGGCACCGTTTGGAGTCGAGATTGTCAAAGTCACTCCCTGTGGTTCCGTATTCGAACACCCGACTCCACGAGTCAGACTAGTTCTCCAGCATCGGATCCACAGTAAAACTGTACAAACTTGAGGTCCAAGCAAACATCGCGAACATCAGATCGTCCAACATAATAATCACCAACACTCCGTGGTTGTGCGCTTCTGATCTTGGTATGGAAGTGTCGCAATCCAAGCTCCGGACAGATCTTTTCCAATGAATCAGAGTTGATATTGAATTGTTGTGATGTTCATTGCAGCATCAGGATCGATGGTCGACAATTTGCGTGTTTCAGACTCACAGTTATCAAACTTTGCGAGTTTAACGTCTGGTCTGTTGGAGGGAACAGAACTATTCAACGACGATGGGGAAGATCTAGCGACGGCCGAACGACTCACGGTCGACGAGCGATCTGTGCATGTCGATTGTCGATGCTGCTCCATCTGTTGTACAAACCCCATTCTAAACAAATTGGCGAAGAAGAACATCCTGACAAAGAACATACATGTATGCATGTTCTGATGCCTAGACCGTATGGATGTGGAGCAATTGTGCTAGCGATTTGCTACTGTATCGTTAACGTGTTTCGGGTCGCTTAAAGTGCCATCATTGTGCCAGAGCCGTATCTACAATTGTCATGGGGAAGACGATCTCATGCGGATGTGTGAGGTTCCGAGAAGATTTCCAGCGACTGCAAATTCTGGGCAGAATTAAGGTTCCGATACCATGGCGTCTTCCCGTGTAGACAGAAGTCAATCGCCCGAGCGGTAGGTCGAGAATGGAAATTATTGCCTGCTCGGCCTCCCCTGCCGACTATCGGTCCGGCAGGGACTTTTCGGAAGCTGAAGCTGATCAAACATTTTACGATCCTTCTCCAGCGAATATCTGTAGTCGTATACAGAGCTGATCGTACGCATTACGATTCTTCGGCAAATACTTGTGGTCGCCTACAGTACCCCTATTCCAAGCCGATCTCCCGCGCGACTGCGGCAGCACTTGCAATGCTTGCTAGAACATCTTCTTTTCTCTTGCAAGATATCGAATAGTAGGACTGAGATGTGCCCATCAAGACGACTAATCGTTTGGAACTAATCATGGTCGCACCTTCCTATGCGATTGATTGTACGCTTCTGGCACGGTTAGCCTACAGACAGGTAGGAGTACGAGCAATCACATCAAGAGCCAATACAAGGGGGCCAATTCGATCATGTTACCCCCTTGTATTCGTGGAGTTCCCCTTGCACCATGGCGCAGTTGCGGCTCTAACGTCAAGAGTAGATTCCACGTGGTACTGCAAATTCAAAATCAAATAAAGTCGTGGCGTAGGATACATCACCTCCGGCCCAACCCGGCAGCGAAAGCCCTGAGACTCAGCTGACAAACGTACCTAGTTAATCATCACGATGGGGATTGTAACCCGATGCTGAATATAGCCTTTCGAAGTGACTTTGGTATGCCTGTCGTCTCGTCAACGGTGATGAGGTAATGCGAGGCGATCCGTCGTTCATTCATTGCTTTGGCGGTGCTCTGTCCGCCTTGCTCAGATCCAGACGTTCCTTCGAACCGTCGCATTACCCGTTTCAGTTCCCAGGCAGCCACCTCAGGAGGATGACCAAGCCAAATGACTTGTGTTCATAAGTGGCTTCCACGCGGTTCAAGTCGAGCCGCGCCAGCAAGCCAAGCTTTCGGGCGTTGAGCTTGTTTCAACAGTTCATTGATGACGGGGTCAGTCAGGTTCGAGACCATGCAAATCTCGAATCCAAAAGCAACGAATATTCCGGAGGTAGTTCCAGCCTTACCGCAATGCAGAGTGATATATATGGTGCCATCGCCCAGTCAAGACAGAAATGCCAACCTCAACATCAGCACCAACATCATATCAATATAACATGGATGCTTACTTACAACCACCTATGGCCTGGACATTTTCAGAAGCTGCTATGGACTCCGATTTGACATGGACCAACGAGGGGAACTTCATGTCATCACCTAGTACCCCGCCAAACACATACTGTATGACCGCCAAAAGATGTTGTAGTTGTATGGAAACTGACTTTACGGTAGCATTCTCGCCCTATGAGTATACTCAACTATACTTTTCAGATACGAATTATCTGTTCAACCAAGCAGAGCCTGTCGCATCACTGCCACACCAGCATTCTCTGAACAAGACTTCCTCATATGCTTCAGACCGCCGAGATTCTTGTTACAATCTGAGGGATGCCAGGACAACCTCTAGCACCACCAATACTGGCTATTCATCAGATGTCGCACAACCAATCTCCACTACCGCCACCATGCAAGGCATATATGCAGCCAGTCCATCCCCAACGAGTCAGAACTTCTCGAATGATCAGAGCTTCTGGTGTATGCAGAGTCCCTCAAGTGATCAAAGTCTCCCACGCGATGATACTCCATCACCTCTGTCTGACGACACCGGATCGCCTTCAAGTCATACTTGTTCAGTGCCAGCATCAAGTCGAACTTGTTACGATCATGGCTGTGACGGACGAGTCTTTTCCTCTCGTAGCAATCTTTTGCGTCACCAACGAGAACGTACACCAAATGCACGACTATTAGCATGTCCTATGTGCGGCGCAACCTTCTACAGAGTATGGACAAGAGATTATCACGTCAAATCAGCAAGATGTCAAAAGCTGTGGCATCGCCAACAACGCCTTCGCTTACAGGGAGATTATGTTGCGACTTCGCGCGAAAGACTGAGGCATTCATATTTTCCTGCAGTCTAGAACCCCTTGGGCATCACGAACGCGGACAGCCCTCGAGCCGCGATGTTGTGTACACTACTAATCATGTTGAAGGATTGTTTTGATGACTTGGAGTTTGGATGGATAACACTCTCGTTAACGCAATGATACCTTTTTGATTCCCTTATATGTTGAAGATTTTCATGATTACTTACATACTCGCATAATAACTTCAGAATTCATATGATGTTCATGCAACGATTTTACTTCTCCTATCTTCATAGCTACATCTCTCTGTTCCCTGAGCAAACCTGCATCTTGATAGCTCATGAAACCCCTTTTCACGGGCGCAGAATCCAGCACGAGATGCCTGGCAGTCAAGTGCACAGCAGCGGTCTGTACCGTAAACGGCTCCATTGCTGAGAAATCAGGTGAAACGTGACCCCAGATCCGCAGAACGCTCGTTGGAATTTCGGGACCCTGAATGCCGCCTGAGCCCTCGCATAGGATCCGAACGTATAGTTTGGCGTGTCTCAGCCACAAAAATTTAAGCTTACTATAGTATCGTTGCAGATCCTGTTATCAGACACCTTGCATAACCACTATCTACCTCAGAAGATTACCGGATACAACGGGTGGAGACCTCAAAACCATGTTAACCTGGATATCGTCCATCCAGCAGCTGAATGGCCCCTGACAACCTTTTTGAGTTACTACAATAGGCAAGCATTAACATTGTAGTAACGGAATCGCACGGGACGAAGCTTACTAACATCAGTCCTTGACTTTCCACTAGCCTTTTACCACGTGCAGACCTACCGCTCCCGCACATACTATGGCCTGATTTGGGGGATGGATAGAGGGTTTAGTTTGTCAAAGACTTCTGGGAGTCGAAAGTGCAAGGTGTCTATCGTTAACCCTCACATCCCTGCATGTGAGCCGTATAAAAGAGCCGAAGTTTTCTCATCACCAGGACATCATTCCAGATGTACTTAAGGTTCATGCAGGGATTTAGGAGATCTTCTGCCTCGTCGTTGTCGGAACTCACTCATCCGCGTGAGTATGCAAATCCAGTCACGATCACGACTAGGATCCATTCTGTCGGTAACTCGCGAGGTGCCACGACAGGTCTTACGTTGCAAGACACAAAAGATGCTATAACATTGGATCCCAAGAATCGTATGATGACCCTGTCATTCCAGCGGCATGCCAAAGTCGTAATCCGGAGTTTGCGACACCTGAGCCCCAGGTGTTTGTACAAAGGATTTAACGCCGGTGATTACGTGATTACTGATCCCAGACTCCAGATCCACATCTTGCGCATACGTTCTAGACGACGATAACATGTACACGTAGATTACTCGTTCCTTGAGGCACAGACAAGCTCTGCGAAAAGAAAGAGGTATACGGGTGTCCAGGTATCCAGGTTCTTTGGTTTCTGTTTAACATCATACAGCAAGACCACTCTCCAATTTGACTTCTCTACTACTCGCACCTACGTACACCTTATGCTTTCCGGGTCACAACTTCCACTGCTAGATCCGTAAGCAGAGCTGTGAAATTCAGGCCCTGTTTGAGGTCATAACTGCCACGTGGGCCAGTTCGAACGTGCAAAGTTGCCGCGCAACCTTAACTAGGCGCCAGGCGGTCTTCTAATATATCTACCGGCCTTGAATCTTGGGCGTTCAAACGATAGGCTATTGAAGACTTAATCATTTGCGCAAGAAGTCTTCATCCCCAATGAAGAGCTGGACCGCCCGCATCTCTCTTCCATAATGAAAGTCAGGCATGACTCCATTGATAAGTACGATCCATATATCTTCCCCTTAACGGCGCCAGGCATGCGATATCTCAACACGAGCGAAAGCCAATGCCACAACCAAAGCAACGTCAACACCTTTGGCCACTTCGAGTCTCCAAGTCGTTCGATCTAGTCCACGCTTGTGTAGAAAGGATGCGTCGTTGTTGTCTGTCAGAGTCATCTCGACAATGGTGGTTCCGTCGACTTGGAAAGTAGTTCTACTTCCAGCGTTATCGAAGGATCGTATCTGGATGGATGAAGATGATGAATTGTTCCCGCTGGCTCTGATCTGCGCATCTGCGGCTGTGAAGTCAGATGCACTTGTGACATCCCTGATCTTGCAAAATTCGCTGCCTTCGTGATCCTCGAGGACCCACGTTTTCATGCTCATCTTGGTGTGACGAAGATCCAGGATATGGCGACCGGTTTTGCTGTCGACGAGGCTACGACGCAGTGTCCACGATGTACCGATGTCTTTGGCATTGAAATCAAAGATTTTGACTCCATTTTCGTCGCAGACTATGGCGTCGCGAAAGTGTCGATCGTGGCAGCGAAGGCCAAGTGTCCGATTGTTTTCAGCGATGAGACCGCTGTTGAAGAGTGGAGGGACAGTACTTGAATTGAGATCAGATGCCATGTCGGAGTACTTGAACGAATATTGAGGACAATATTCCAACGACCTGTGCTTGCAGACGCGTAAAGGAAAGAAGTTGCAAAGTGGGCGGACGACTCGAAAGTACTCAAAATCATAAAACACATATATGGCGCTCCACTTTTGCTCCTCACTTACCCTCTCGGCCAACAATAGTTGGTTGGCTCCTGATCGTCCATCAGGAAATCCTTCGGCTTGCACCAAGGGACGCGATCTGCGACGAAACTGACTAGGTAGGATTCTCTGGTGACAACTGCACTCACCCATCCTGGTTCAGCTCTGGGTACCTCTTACTGAAGCTGTTGGTCAGTTGTGCATGCGCCATCGTCATGTGATGACCTATTATACACGTTGAGGAGAGGCAAGTCTGGAAAGGAAATGTGCAAATACCTACTGAAAGTCGGATCTTGGCGCACAAGGATTCTCCTGTATCTCTTCCTTGGCGTGTAATATAGCTGCTGTAGGTCCTTGGCATAATCCTTTCGACTTTAGCGCATTAATTCAACGTCAATTCGCGGCCCATCAGTTCGAGGTCTCTTCTGGATACCTGGTCATTTCCAGATTAATCTCCAAGACATCATGAATGTCACAGCCAGCCTGACACGCCTTATATTGGGCCCGCAATAGGACTGATAGTCCGGAGAACGTGTCTGCAAGTGTCATATCACGCCGCTCTCAACAAGCTGATCACTAGTTTAGTGCGAAATGGATCCATCATTTGTATCCATAGAAATCTGAGATGGCATCCTCTTCCGTAACATTCTCGGATCAACAACTACCTGCAGCCTCACCAACACAGTTTCGCGGATACCTACACAGTGTTTCAAGGGATACCAGCATGCAGCGCAGATTGCATCAAGTGTTGAGTGCGGCTTTGCCATTGCTTCTCATGATTAGCTGCATATTCATGATCTGGGAGGGTGTCTGTCTTTCACTCGACTCGCCCACACCGATCGTCTGCGTCGTGTCAGAGTCCATGGCACCAGCGTTCCATCGTGGAGACATTTTGATCATCTCCAACCGTCAAACTCACATAGAGGTCGGTGATATTCCCGTGGTGTGGTTCTCTGGTAGTCGCCTACCAATGGTGCATCGTGCTATAAAGACCTGGTATGACAGTTCAGGGTAAGCGAAATTCGGCGATGGATTATCACTATTACTGACCTTGCGCTCGGAGAAATCAGGAGCTGCTCACAAAAGGAGATAACAACATCGTCGATGATGTTTCGATCTACCCCTCGGGTAGGACATCGGTCTTGCGGAGGGAAATCCTCGGACTCGTCAGATTCTACATTCCATCTGCTGGTTGGGGAGTTATTAGGTTCCAGGAGGCCCTTTTGGCTATCAAGAGACTGGCCAGAGTTGACCAGATCTGACAACCTCGTCGAATCGATAACTGAGTCATTGCCATCGACAACGATACAACAGAAGAGTCTGATCAAGGCGACGCTATCCATCAGCTGATATAGATTGAACGAGCCCAAAATGGGATGGAGCATACAAGGAATGTTGATTGATTGTCGTAAAGTTGTCAAGATTGAGAATGGTTGTGCTGGGTGTTCACATGCGTTCTGAGCAAGATGCTGTTGTATCGGAAGAACGCACGGGAAATGTTGTCTAAGAAGGAACATGCCATGCATTTCGTGATGCAGCGGCGCAGTCTATTTCCAGGTCTCCTCATTCTAGATGAAGTCAGACTTTGGAGCCAAGGTCAGGGGGCTGCCGACATCGATGTTTTGGATGACTTGTCCTGACGATCCTCTGCCAAGATCATATGTAAGAAAACCGAAATCCTTCGACAATGTCATTGAAAATCAAGCATGCAACACCACCACAGTGCATCAGCCCGAAGGATTGGTCTCGCAGAATATGACCCCAGAGGGTTTAGGCTGCTGAGTCGAGATTTGATGGAGGAATCTACCACGTAGCTGATCATAGGTTGCCCATCGTCAGGAGGAAGAACAGGACTACGAACATGAGGTATAAAAGGAGCCATCAGCGCCTTCAAAAATTCAGACTCATCAACATCAACACTGAAACATTCAATCGCACCAACAACCTTCCACTCTCAACTTCGTTACCGATTTCAAAATGGTCTCTTTCACCCAAGCTTTCGCTGGCACTGCTGCCTTCCTCGGCCTTGTTCAATTCTGCCCTGCACCTTTCGCCGCCATTCCTATCGTAGTTTCCATCGAGCTCGGCTCTGCTGCAGCCTGGGCTGGCGCCGCCGGTGGTATTGCCGGTGGTGCTGCTGGAGCTGCGACTGCTATTCAGAACGCCAACAAGCGCAAGAGAGACACCATTGACACTCCGGTCAAGCGTCAGAGCTACGGCAACGCCCAGGATTGGGAGCTCTGCCACACCGAGCTCGGTTCCTCTACTGTTACATACTCTGCACCTCAGCCAGGCTGTAAGTCATTCTCTGCGGACTTGAGCCCGTCTACTAGCATTCTGACTCTTGTATCTAGCCATCCTCGTCGAGGGTCTTCCTGCTAGCTGCATGAACCTTGCTACTGTCATTACCGGGCAGTTCAATGAGGGAAACCCTGTTCCCATGAGCAGCAGCTCCATCCAATTCAACGACATCCCCACCGAAACTATCAACGAGATTGTTGAGGCTCTCCAGGCCAGAGGTGATTAAATGGCACCTCGGTTCTAGAGCACCCATGGATAAGGGTCACAACATAGGGCTCAACTGCTTCGAGGAAGCTTATAGCTATGTAGATAGTCCCACTCATTTGCAAATAACCTTTTAAACCGAAAGTCCATCGCGTCAGTGTCAGTTTGAGACTATCCGTCTTTGTGTTCTTAATGAATCCAAGCCAAGTGCATATCGCATAGATAATGCTTCTATTTACGCTAGTAGTACATGCTTTGATATTAGTAACAATACACAGCCTTCCAGCATTTGCCGGTAATCCGTGAGAATTTTAACGACTTGGCGCGGGAGACTCGAGAAATAATCTTCAGTGGGTCCACAGGACTTGCCTGATATATACGTTTCACACCAATTTACCAAGCGAATAATCCTCCGGTGTATAAAGCATCGTGCACACCTGCACCTCACTCTCACGCCTATAGAAATCATTCTCTAGTGGCTCCCTGTCAAGCACTTGTCAATCACTCCATTATTGGTCCTGGTCGACTTGGAAAATGGTGAACCGACATCTTTTATCCCTCATTCCACCTCTTTTCTTGCTGGCCTCAGCCGCTATATTTGGCAGAGCACTTCATTGTCCCATTCAAGGTCATGAAAGAGCTTCCTATCTCCCGTCATTTGTCTTGACAGCAGGCTTGTCTTTTCTGTCAAGTACATATCTCTGGCTCTCGGTCCCATTGCAAAGCCTGTGGGCTCAAGCAGTTTTTCTATACATCCTACATGTAATCTCTGTTCTGTTCATCGAACGCTTGCCACCCCCTAGAGGATGTGACGAGAAAAATGGAAGCACAAACGCGCGTTATACCTGGCATCAATGGGCCAAGGCGACATATCGAGTATGGGGCAATCCACAACTCCATCACCTCAATCGAGATGGCAATGATATCAACTCCCAGAGGTCGAGGTGCTCAATCGCTGCTTTTCTTTGCCTCCGCGCATGCAAACTTCCAATCTATTACTATCTCCACACCATGGTGCTCCCAACCATCTTCGACACAACAGTTGGAGAGATCCGACCCGAAGATGTCGCATCAGAGCAACAATCCTTGTTTCGCCCCTTGATGCGCCGCGACCTTTGCATCCGCATTTGGGTCTCCTTTTCCTGGATTCCCGAAAGCGTGATCGCTCTCGATAGCGCAGACATCCTTCTCTCAATTCTTTTTATTGGCATCCGTGTCGATGAGCCAGAAGACTGGCCTGTTCTCTTCTCTTCCCCAGCTCAAGCAACCTCGCTCAGGAAATTCTGGGCGAAGTTCTGGCACAGAGTGGGCCTGAGAACCTACAGAAACTACGGGGTCGTGGTATCCAAAAGTCTGGGATTACGCCAAGAGAAGATGGGCTCAAAGCTCATTGTTGCATTTGTCGTATTTGTGGTTTCCGGACTCTCTCACGCAGCGGTGGCCTGGCAAGCCGGTGCCCCTGACCCGTGGTTGGAAGTCTGGTGGTTCGTGATGATTTTTCTAGGTTGTTGTGCTGAGAGAGTTGGATTGTGGTGTGTGCGGCAATTGGCCAAGTGTGCTGGTCTGGAGCACGAGTTGGCATCTGCTGAACAGAGTTGGCTAGGAAAAGTCTGTGGGTATACATGGGTATCCGTTTTCTTCCTCTGGAGCGTGCCAAAGTGGAAGTATCCTAGACTCGAGCGGCAGGCTATTGCAGTGGCAAGAGTCAGGAGGCTGTTTCCTAAGCCCAGAAAGCATGAGAAACAGTAAAGTCATCATTGGCAATGCTGGATTGATATTGATGGACAGCAGCGATGTCTCCTTCTTACACAAAGCATTTCACACTGTATCGTAGGACTCCACATGGGACTGACCCACGACGAGACCTTCAAAGAGTCAAGGCAATGATGGAAGGTGTTGAGGGCAGACAAGTTATAAGCGAGAAGGAATTGTGCACTCGGGGCCTGGTGTGAGACCTGAGATGCCAAAGCTGAAAGCTTGAGAGAAGGTTATCTCTTTAGCCATAGTCAGAAGCTTCCGGTCTGGCTGGACGAAGGTGATAAGATGGTGGTCTTCGACAACGGCAAACAGTCCATATGGAACGAAGAAGCTCATGAAGTCCTCGTTTCGACGACAGAGATGGCAAAGAACTTTTTTGTTCCTTTGCAAGAAAATCTTACCCCAATATAAGGGCCAAGGTAACGATGAACCTGCGGGTCTAGTTATATGCTGCAACCTGCTCCATCCTCATCGTCTCGGTCACCGTAATCGCTGCCGGTCTAGGAGCTGGTCTTTCGTCTGCATGTGCCGACTTCTCACCACGAAGCAATGCAACATCCAATTTTGATATCGGCGGCAGCTTGGATCCGGCATAGTATCCAAGATCTGGCGCTTTCAATGGGTCGAGCTTTAGTCTCAGCCATCAGACCGTTACCGGTACCGGGAATGACGATGGTAGTCAGGTCCTTTATTCCCAGCACCATGGTTCTACGATACGCTGGGCGAGCTTAAATTCAACATCTGATTGGGCATGGAAAGGCGGCACAATCTCCGAGATAGTAGCGAGCGATGCAGAAAACAACACTCCGATCAGTTCCGTTGCCTGGGCTGTCAACTCCACGTCAACAGTAAATTGGTTTGCTTACTAAGAGCCTATAGTTATGGCGTTACTGATTGTTCTTCATTGACAGTGGCATGTATTCTACATTGATAACAATAATCAGGTCCGTGAAAGAGTTAGTTCAATGTCACCGGCTTCTAGGAGGATGGCGCACTCGCGACTAGTGGTGTAACTGTGTTAGATAGTGATGAGGTTGCCATGCAAGCATGTTGGTACGGTAGCGTCTATGGTGATTCGTACTATCCAGACCTGTAAGTTGATGGGCAATTAATCTCCCCTCGACCATAATGTTGACTCTTGATATAGACCTGTGAATCGTAGCAATGAGATTGGATTGCACCTGTGATATGCTATTGACGACCATACTATTCAGCAACTTAGCTGGCGGGATGACGATCAAGACTGAACGCTTTAGAAGAACTGGACAGGCGTCAATCCCCACGCAGGTGTCGAATGTTAAAGCTGGGGTTCAGGTACCAGCTTCCAAAGTTATCGCCATAAACACCCCAATACTCCTGTTCCGTCACAAATCCAGACCAGTCATACTTAGTTAGATATCTGCCTTTAGGCGTTTTCCAGGTCTCATCTTGGATCTTAGTCAAGACCGCATATTTAGATAAGGGCGGCAGTACTCCATCCTTATCCACATTATACGCACTGGTAAAAGTTCCATTGTCAAGTCGCCAGAGTGTGCGAAATTCTCCCCAAGACAGGTAGGGCACGATTGACAAAGTACTGATATGAGCCAGCAAGACCGTTGAAAATGACCCAGTGCATCTCGCCTTCTGTAGCATCGAACTGGACGTCGATGTAATTGCTTCCGGTCTTGACCATGTTTGAACTGGTCCAGTTGAGATTGCTGGCAGCTCCGTCTGTTTTAGCTTGTCAGTTTGGATATGTGGCATCGCAACAGGAGAGGTAGCATACTTTAGCTGACATAGTGGCCAGCAGCTTTGCTAACGAGTTCTTTATCTTTGTAGTACAACTTTGAGCCATAGATATTATCTTGCGTCATGTTCCAAACATCGTTGCCGATGATCCAGGTACCATTGCCATTGTCTTTGAGGAAGCCATGCTGTTTAGCGTAGGACGTTCCAGCCAGTGATAGGTTTAACGCGACAGCAAAAAAACTTCATCTTGACTCTTGAGCAGGAATCTCGATGATGATGGCACTTTTCAAGACCATTCCCCGTCACTCGTTTATATAGGTTTTTATATATGACTTGGTTTCCCTGCAATCACAACGGATGAATAGACACCAGAAGCGATAATCAAGAATCACTCAGCAAGGTAATGCCTATTCGTAGAAAATCGTTCTTAGGCCTGATCGAGGCACGGATCCGTATACAAATTCTTTGATTCCGGATCATTATAAATTGTATAGATCTGTGCATCAAAAAGATCGTGGCAAATGCAGCTACTCTCGGTCCTTTGGAAACAGTGGAGGGCGCAAGGTGAAAGGTTTCAATACGCTAGATTCTAGATTTCAGGGTAGGTTACGTTCCCCAATTGCAGCAAAGACGCTACCACTCAACGTCATGAGTATTTTGCAGGAGCGTCATTCAAAAAACCCATTTGACCAGAGGAAAGATTATACCACTTAGCGGATATCGCGACATGATACCCGTTGTGCAAAAGCGCCGATCTTTAAGTTACCCTAGGTGTCAATACCATTAGCTCATCTAGCAGACAAACAGTAAGCGGGTGCGGAACAAAAGTGTATCTGGATACTAAGCACGATGCCCTTGCAGTTCCAAATGTCAAGCAATTTGTATATACTTGTGCGTTGCGGAGAATGTGTCAGCTTACTACCTAGTCTCCTAATGCAAGACGATGTCTTTGAATCCACAATTGGAATGCACAAGCAGTAGTCTAAGATAGTTGTGATGATGCGAAATCTGTCTTATAGGACATTGGTTCTCTGCGGTTAAAGTGTTGGATTAATAGGACCCTCATTTCTAGTGCAACATGCTTCGAACTTACCAAAAAAACCATGATTGATAACACTATGAACATCTTCAAGATTACAGTCGTTCGATAAAAATCACGTGATAGAAGAGAAATAGCAGGTAAGCAAGACACCATAGTATGAATCTAATGTTTTTTGAGATTCGGACTTCTTTCTACATGATGGATATGCAAAATATTGCCCAGAAAATGTGTGAAAAAATATAGCCTTGATTCGGCTTTTTCAGAGATAAGGATAGACAAAGAAGTGGTGTATAAATCGCTCGCAAATGAGATAAAAAATGTTTGAGACGCTCAACTCAGATCGTTGATTTAGAGGAGAGCGACAGCAGCGGCACCGAGGGCAAGAGCAACGGAACCACCAACCTTGGCACCGGCACCCTTGTAGGCAGAGGCGCTGGCAGTGGCCTGAGCTCCAGGGGTCTGGTTAGCGGCCCACGAGGAAGCAAGGGTAGTACCAGAGGCCTGGCCGACGAGACCGCCGGAGCCAGAGGCACCAGCAGCACCGGCAACACCGGAAGGAGCAGCAGCGCCAGAGGGAACAACGGCACCGGAAGGAACCCAGGCGCCAGCGATGGAAGAGGTAGCAGCCCAGGTGACCTGGGTGCTCTCCTTGGTAACGGGAACGACCTTGCCAGCGGAGGTGATGGAGCGGGTGACAGCGTTGACAATGGTGGTGGGAACGACAGTCTGGCTGGTGGTGACGGTGGTCTGGACGGCGTGGGTAGTGACGAAAGAGGTGGCAGCGGTCAGGACAGTCTCCTTGCCGGAAGCAGTAATTGTCTGGCCAGCAGGGCAGTAGGTGGTGTATGAAGTGGTAACATCAGTAACGTAGACAACGGGCTCGACAGAGGCGGATCCGTTTGCGGCGAGGATGGCGCCAGAGACAGAGCCGGTCGACATGGCAGATCCAGAAGCAGTCTTGGAACCAGCAGCAGAGGAAGAAGCAGAAGACGAGGAAGAACCAGAGAGGTTCTTGGCACCGCAGGTAGAGGCGTTGGGGCACTTGAGGTCGTAGAGAGACTTGGTGTTGGCACCGTCGATACCGCTGGCAACCGAGAAGGAAGGCGAAGAGCCGTCGTCGTTCAGGATGTACCACCAGAAGTTGATGCAGCGGGCCTCAAGCTCGCAAGCAATGTCCTGCCAGTACTTGGCGGCGTTCTCAACGCTGGGAACAGCCTCGTCCTCAGCGTTGCCCTTGACGGGCCAGCCAGTCTCGGTGACCCAGAGAGGCTTGCCACCAGCAACAGCCTCGACCTTGTTGTAAGCCTCCCAGAAGAGGTCCGAGGCGTTGTCGATCGAGTTGCCCTCACCATCCTGGTAGAAGGGGTACTCGTCAAGACCGAAGAAGTCAACAGCGTCGAGGATGGCAGAGTTGGAGGTGTTGGTGAAAGCGTTCCAGGTGTCAACGTGGCCGATGGGGACGTTGGCGAGGACAGTGTCCTTGACGACCTCACGGACCTGGCCGATGTAGTCGACGAGAACGTCGGCGGTCTGGCCGTAACCACTCTTTTGCTTGATGCCGATCTCGGAGATGCGGTAAAGATCCTCAGAACCGACCGAGATACCGACGGTCAGGTCAGCAAGACCCTGGGAGCCGAACTGGCTGATGGCGGTCTTGAGAGCAGTAAGCTCGTTGTTGAAAGCCTCCTGGTTCTCGGAAGCCCACAGACCGAGAAGAAGAGTGGTGTTGGTCTTGATGGCAGCGGGGATGGCAGAGATGACAGTGTTGGCAGTGCCGTCCTGGATCATGGTGTAGAGACGAGCCGAAGAGTAGTCGGTGATGGCAGCGGCAGACTCAAACTGGTTGGTGAAGGTGTCGAGAGTGGCTCCCTGAGAAGCGTAGTTGAAACCGCGGGAGGCAGCCATGGCAGAGGCGGCGCCGCCAGCGAGAGCGTAGAAGGAAGCACGCATTTTGAGATGTCAATTATCCTGGAAAATAAAGAAAGATAGCGAATGTGTGTATCGAATATGGACCCAGAGGAAAGAGTGACAATGGGTTGGATATTCGAGGTTGTGAGGAAAAAAAGATGTCGTGGCTGAGAAGGCGCGGCGAGCTTCAAAGTTTTGTACCTGCGTGTCCTCGCCCTGATCTGCAGCACCAACCGGCGCCGGTGTGTCAGTTGGAGTCTGCGACGACCAGTGGAAGGATCCGCTCCGTGAACTTGTGCACAACCAGGCAAGCGTATGCCAAACATAGTAAGATTAAAGCCAGTATCCACTTGTACCCGTGAATCAGCCGGGCGAGACAAGGCTGCTCGCCTTCTCCTGACATCGCGAATCAATCATGCTCAACACGAATATTGCTTTGCGGTCCTTCATCTTGCGAGATGAACCTCTGCCCAGTCTGTTGATGCAGCTAATCACAGACGCATGTCGGTTTTTTCTTGTTATGCGTTGAACTGGTCCGCGTGTCGTCCAAGACAAGAGCCGGTCGAGCAGCTTGTGGCGCTTGTAAGGCGTTGCTGCCGCGTACCTCAAGCTAGCCTCTTGTCGAATGCGATCGTCAGCTGACTGCCAACGGCAGCTCAGCGGATTGGCTGCGCGGAAATTGTTGTGAGGTGCTGCTTTGAAAACACTCGACTCAGACGTCCGGGGAGCAACCACAGATTGCGCCAAATCTCACGCCCGCCGCTGCGCCTCCGAACTGCCTGCATCGTCCTCCGTGCGCCGCTGCCAAACGGGTGTCCGGGTACATGTCGAAATTGCATGACTTCATTTAGGCCTTCGCTTGCTTGTTTGTTTTGCTGCTGCATTTCCAGAAAAGTATCCGATTGATTGTGATTGTCTGTGATGAGCGGATGAGGTATCCAATTTTGGCTGCAGATCAATAAGATGAGCTGGACGCGCACATCGCTTGTCAACTCTGTCGTGCCTTCCCAACAGCTTGCTCTTGCAACTCGAGAACCTTCCAGACTCACAATGTCTCGTCTTCAATGCTGACGGCTTCTGTCACAATACCAGTCGCTGGTCAGTTGCGTGCAGTCTTCCGATCGTCCTTGACATGGGGTCCTTGGTACTGAGTAGGATCAGATGACGACCGCTACGAAGGAGCTTCTTCTTCACGGCCGTTGAATAGTCGCGAGGAGTCTTGACTCGGAGGACGTCGAGGTCTCAGATCATCGATATAGGGCTTGATTTGCATTCCTCACGACAATGACGTTTCGTCCAAAATGCCGTCGCAGCAGCCAGATATTGTAGATGTCCGCTGACACAACAATCCCAGCGCCATTGGATCATGCGACGACTCCTCTTGTTTCGACCGCTGAGACAAATGCATACACATCCTGACTAGGTCTCGAACCTCTCTCGGACCCTTTTCCAATATCGTTTTCTCGAACCATAGGCCAGTGATACTTTTAGCCATGACTGCTCTTCCAGGTTCTTGCAGCCCACAGTTCTCACAACCACCACTCGCTCGAACCCGCAGCACAACAAATATACTCGACAGCATCAGGGTCAATCTTTCTGCAAATTTCTCTGCCAGACGATTATCATTCCTTTCGTTCTAGAAGATCTTTTCTGCAAGTCTTCAGGACTTGTAGTTATTCGATATTAATCCTCACGTGCTGTCCAAACAGCAGCTGGCAACCTCGGTGGTGCATACGAACACGATGCCGCTGCGAATCCTGGCTCCTTCATCAAGTGTCGTCGTGCCGACCACCAACGTTCACGAAACGTTCAATAAGCTTCGCAGTCATCACTGCTCAGCCACGTATAACACAATTATCGCGGAAGTCGATTGCTCAAGTCCAAGTAGTCGACAGCTTCACCTAGAATCTCAATCAAGGCAGGTAGGCAATGGTTGTTGGCTCATCTTCACTCAGAATCTCGGCTCTCGAAACAGATGGTACCTGCAAAAAAAAAAAGAGAATAAACAGCGAGAAAAAACATTTACGCGATGACCAACGCAAGAATGTAAGTCGCTTCGGGCAGCGTAGTTTCTCGAAGTTGTCCTCGCTCAGAAGTCTTCTTGCGCCTTCATCCATACCTACGTGGTCGCATCCTGCCTGACAACAGTCGACCAGACCCGCCGCTCAAA
Organism: Aureobasidium sp. EXF-3400; assembly: GCA_024195585.1. Taxonomy (NCBI): domain Eukaryota; kingdom Fungi; phylum Ascomycota; class Dothideomycetes; order Dothideales; family Saccotheciaceae; genus Aureobasidium; species Aureobasidium sp. EXF-3400. The sequence continues at coordinate 97,431 of SWBL01000133.1, forward strand.
TTTGTACTTCGAGTATCAGTTCAATGGAGGTTCGGACCCATTCGCTTAACATTACTGACAGAGTTTGGCATCACATGAATTTTTCGCTTAATGTTACTTGAACGGTAAGCCGAGGCGAGTCTGCGGCCTCGGCCCCAGTCCCTGAATCGGAAGCTCTCCCCACATCTCGCATCTTGCAGATACATTTATATCTCGTCAGATCCGCGAAAGACCGACATCTACATCACTATCAACACGCACATTTTATCACAATGTCTTCACAGTATCAGTCAGTACATCTTGCCGCTCGTCCTACGAACGAAATCGTTCCTGGAACGTTCGAGGTCAGATCGAATGCTGCACCCAAGGAGTCCGATCTCAAGGATGGTCAAGTCATCTTCCGCTCCCTGTACCTCAGTCTTGATCCTGCCATGAGAGGATGGCTCAATGGTAAGTCAAACAGACTGATGATCTACACCTGTTCTTTCACTGACTCTGAGTTCAAAGATACACGCTCATACGTTCCTCCCGTTCAAATTGGTGAGGTCATGCGCGGAGTCGCCATCGGTACCGTCGAAGCATCAAAATCAGAGAAATTCCCCGTCGGCACACTCGCTACTGGACTCGTCGGCTGGACCGAACTTGCCGTGGTAGACGAGAAGGCTCTCGAGCGTGTCGATCTTCCGTCCAATGGCCGCACCACCGACGTCCTCGGTGTCCTCGGCATGACTGGCTTGACTGCCTACTTTGGCATCATCGAAGTTGGGCAAGTCAAGAAGGGAGACTTTGTCGTTGTTTCCGGCGCAGCTGGCGCAACAGGAAGTGTCGTTGCACAAATTGCCAAGCTGAAGGGCGCAAAGGTGCTTGGTCTGGCCGGCTCAGACGACAAAGTGTCATGGTTGAAGAACGACCTTGACCTGGACGAAGCTCTAAACTACAAGGACGCCGACTTCACTACCAAATTCCGCAATGCAACCAAGGGCTTGATCGACGTCTTCTTCGACAATGTCGGCGGCGACATCCTCGACCTCGCTCTTTCGCGCGCAAAGCCCTTTTCTCGCTTTGTCATCTGTGGCGCCATTAGCGACTACAACAACGCATCTCCCCGCGGTCTCAAGAACTACATGATGATTATTTCCATGCGCATCCGTATGCAGGGCTTCATTGTGTTTGACTACGCAGACAAGTACGCCGCTGCCAGACGAGAATTGGCACAATGGCTCAATGAGGGCAAGTTGCAGAGAAAGGAAACTATCATTGAGGGCGGATTGAGCAAGGCCGAGCAGGGATTGAGAGATTTGTACAAGGGTGTCAATACCGGAAAGTTGCTTGTTGAGGTTAGCAAGCAGAAGGATGGCAAAGCTAGACTTTAGGTGTTTTTGGACATGTCTGATAGAATGAAAGATTGCTCTTTTGACTAATTCTTGCACATCAAAGTGCGGGTCTGTACCTATTGCTTGCATTGGAACACTGGGTACTAAGCTAGTGTGTCTTCCAGCCTTCTTTTGCCCTTTTCATGTACTGCTGAACGACCCTAGTTTCTCCCCCAAAGCACTACGCGATGATGAGTTCTCTATCGAAATGCACAATCTTTTGTTTGAGTGTGCTAATTCCACTGAGAGCGCAAACAAAGCATGCTTTTGTTGATCTGAATGAGATAACATGGTGCATTCTGATAGAGGACTGAGAAAGAAAGAGTTGTGAGGACGATCTCTTCCGACTCTTTATTTCCGTGTCTAACAGATGACATCCCTGTAACCTTTCTTCATCAACTCCTCACGGCGCTTGTTCAACCAAGAAACATGGTGCTCAATACGCTCCAACATCATCTCGAACTCAGTTGGACCCATGGCCCCTGTCTCGTTGGTCTTGACACGGTGCATGAGTGTCTTGACCAGGTCGTCGGTCAGCTCCTTGTCGAAATGGGTATAGATCGTCTTGAACACGGGGTCGCGAAATTCTTCAGCACTTGATTTAAGAGGGCTCTTGATCTGTTTGACGGTGACTTGGTTTTTGTTGGTGACGTTGATCATGACCTCCAAGCGTGAACCAAGGGAAGAGACCTGAATGACATGCAAGCGGCGGAAGTGAGCACTACTGTTGCCACCAACCTTCTTGAGCCACTTGAATGCTTCGGTAAGGAGTCGTGCGTTGGCCTCGTGACTGGTGTCGATGGTGAAGAGACAGTTGCTGAAGTAGAGAGGCATCAAGCCCGATGCGATGACCGAGCAGGTGTTCATGAAAGCCGTAGGGGGTGAGGGACTCTTCCAGGCAGGGCTGAGAACACATAGATCGATGGCTCTCTTGGTGCGATCACGGTAGAGGTAGAAGTAGACGAGGTTCTTCACTTCAGAGGGGAGATCGAGGAAGTTGATGCGTCGGGTACCCGGGGCCAGAGGTGATGCCTCGACGGTGGTGATGGGGGGACCGGATCGGCTCTCCATGGTGGCCTGAGATCAGCCTGTTCTTTTTGTTAACACTTGTATGGTTATGTTTCTACATATACTCACAACGTTGCGTAGTCAGATCTTCAACAAAGAATGTGGTCTGGTTTGCCGTGGTGGAAACCGACAAGTGCTGCGATGAAAATTGTGGTAGCAAAAACCATGCTTACAGGCCACTAACGAGCAGCATTCCGGACCTTTCTATGATGTCGTCCAGACGGCGACGCAAGGACGGTCAGACAAGCGGACGGCCGGTCAACCTGAGCATTTTGGCTGCGTCCCTCGAGATTTGATGGCAAGACTCGAGGGTTATCTTAGACGAAGTGGTCAGACTTGTCCAGGACTGTCTCCCCTTCTGGTAACGTCTCCCAACTGGCATTTCATGGTGTAAAGTATGTCTAAAGATGCGAAGTGTTTTCAAGAGGCTTGATATCGTCCAGTGAGAGTCCAAATGATTGAAATGACAAAGGTCAAATCTTCGTCTATCTCGATGGATAACAAAGGATACGAAGATGCTATAGAAATGGAAGAAGGTTTGTGATCTAACAGCTTTTTCCAGTGAGAGCTAGGGTTTGGGGCCGATCATATGGTTATCCCGACTCGTGAACTATGGTATGAGTCTACTATAAAAATGCAGAATCTTGATTGAGAAAACAATGATGTCCGGTAAGAAGTAGAAGTTGGAGGATACGAGATCAGAAACGGTCTATCCCAGCAGACAATACCTACCAGAAAACACCTATCAAAATGCACAGTGTGTTACTGAATTTAACAGATTCCATTGAGAATTCATTATACGCAGCCAAAGCGAAATCAAGAAAGCAAGTATGGAGCTATCCCGAGGAACGTTACCTACCAGAAAACAGCTATAAAAATGCACAGTGTATTACGAAAACTGACAGTGTCTATTGACGGCACAAGATATGCAAGCAAAAGGAAGGGAAAATTGATTAAGTGTAGTGCAAAGAAAGTATAGGTATAGGTTTTACCGAAGTGAAACCGTGCTGAACAGCATTCCATCCCTGTATTTTGGTTCTCATGCCTCGTCCTCGTCGTCGGTCTGACCCGACTCGCTCTCCTGCTCATCGCTGTCGTCTCATCTGAATCAACCTGATCTTCATCCTGGGCAAAGTCTCTGAACTCGCGGATGAGGTCGTAGAGACCAGCAGATTTGGGGTCTTCTGCATCGATCGGATCGTCATCTTGTTGGCACTCCTTCAAGTCGAAAACAAACTCTTCATCAAGCGGGAGGAGACGATAAACCATGAGGCGAACCTCGCGAGGAAGGTCTGAGAAGTTGCGCATCTAGGGCTTACATGTAAGTTTATTGCTTCGCCAGAGAAAACTGTGGAAAGATTGCACGCTGCTGCTCTTCCGTAAGAAACTTACCTTGTAGTAGGAGAGATGTTGTTCAAACAAAAACAAAAGAAGGCAGGTCGCGAAGGCCGGATAGGTAAGGCACCGGACGACGACAGACAAAAGATGGTGGTTGCACGTCGACGATATGTAAGTAAGCCACTAGTCGTGAGTTGTGTCAGTCAACGATGGAAAGATCAAAAGCCTGTGGGGATGAATACCAACAAGGTTGTCTATGTAGTGGAGAGAGAGGAAGTTGGTCAGAGAAGCCGATTATATAGGGATTCCGGCGGAATCGAACGGAAGGCTACGGACCGTCAAGAACGATGACAAACGACGAATCGACGAATCATAAGTGACCGTCTACTTGTGAATAGCAGGAGTCAGAGTGTTAATTGGAGGCATGAGTGTGGTGTTAGGTGAGATAAGTGGTTTTTGGACAAATGTTGAATTTGCTTCCTTAAGCTGTAGATGAAGCAAGATGGTCTTGTGACGAGAAAGGCGTCCTGACACCTCGTCGTGTGTCTAATTCGTCTGGAAAGATGCGACTGCACGTCTACTACTGCCATTGACTATCTCAAGATAAGATCAAAGAAATGAAAAAAGAGAATGAAGGGGCAGGCTGGTACAAGATGAGCTCAGAGTCGGCGCGACGCTGACAAGTCCCCAGCCGGGCGTCAATGTTGCACCTTCCCTTCTTTTTCTATGCGCCGAGTATCAACCTCTCGAACCAGTTTACTAGAACTTGTCTGTATGTATAATATTCAAAATCGATTCATCATGTGTTGACAAATATGTTATATATCACAGCCATTCGATTACGTTGAACCAGAAAAGTAGGAAAAGAAAAACATGAAACAAGAAGCAAAAAAAGACAAAGACTCGACCTCCCTTGGTTGCACCATCGACACCAAGTCAGTTGCATTTTCAAGCAAAATAAAGAACAAAGAATACCAAACAAAGCAAACGATTGATCGATTTTGTCGTTAGTCGGCTTACAACACCGAAGTGTAGTAGAGATTGAGCAAGTTGCCAGCACCACAGAACTCGAACTGGTTGCCAGGGCAAGTCATGAGAGATGGGGTGTTGCACTTTGTCGCAACAGCACCTGGAGTAATTCCCGAACCACAGTAACATTGTTGACCGTACTCGATACTGTGAGCAAAGTCAGTACACCATGAACATGCGAAACTAGAGATGAGGAAGAAGCAACTTACCCAGCATACTTGTAACGCTTACCCAAGCAAAACTTGACGCACTTCTCTACTGTCATCAGAGGATCGGTGGTACTGGCTCCAGCAAGGGCGCGATTTCCGTTGGTAGGTTCTGTTAAGCATCCTTTGCTCTGGTATTTGCCTACGCTGGGCACAACCTGCACAGGTCTGTACGTAGGGTTGCTGTAGACGCTCAACAGTCCAGGACCACCGCAGATCTGGGAGAAATTTCCTGCACAGCGACCGTAGCATGAAGACTGTGTGTAGTTGGTGGTTGTGTCGAGGAGCTTGCCACCAGAAGCCAGACCATTACCGATGTAGCACTCGTCGAGGTTCTCCAGGCCGTAGAAGGCGGCGTTGTTGCTGGCGGCGAGGCCGGCGCATTTGGAAAGGGTCATGTTGGCATCGGAAAAGGTGCTGCCATTCAAAGCGCGTGCGTTGATACCTTCGCTTGCACAGCCAACGTATGTTGAGTTGAAGGGAGCCACAGGGTAGATGAGTTGGATGACCGAGTTGACCATGTTGGTTGTAGGCTTGAACGATGGATCGGTATTGTTGAAGATCGACATGTAGAACGCTCCACCACAGAGCTCGGTGCGGTTACCAGGACACACAACATTGCAGCCGGCCATAAAGTTTGTCTGGTCCGTGATGATGGTTGATGGGTTGATGGCAAGATCGCAGAAACATTGATCTCCGTTCTCCACTCCAGAGTAGGGGTACCCATGCTTGGTGCAGTAGGATTGACAGTACTCGACAGTGAGGCCTGGGAAGGTTGTGTATATTGCGTTTAGACTCCTGAAGCCATTATTGACATACGAATCGTTGCCACAACCCACGATCTTGTTGAACTTGTTGCCGAAAAAGGTACCAGCAGTGGGTGTGTATGTTGGTTGCGGAGTAGAGTCAACAGTCCTGGTAATTCTGGCCTGAGGAGCACCAGCCGGACATTCCATATCAGCGGCTGTAGCAGCTCCAGGGCCGGTAGTGACGCGAATGCAACCAGGAAGCTTGCTGATCATGCCTTCGACAGGCTCGCCAATCTGAGGAGGCTGTTGAGGGCAGTTGTCAGAGAAGTTGGGGTTCCAGAAAGGGTGAAGCACGGCGCAGTCATCAAGTGTACCAGAGTCATCTTGGCCATCTACAAGACAGTTGTCGATGGCACTCTTGAGCGCAGTGTCGTTCCAAGCATTCTGGAAATCGCCGTGGAAGCCATATCCAGTGGGATCACCTTGAGAGAAGACGAAGCGACCACCGTCATTCAAGTTAGAAACTTGAGCCACTGCATAGTTCGTCTCAATAAACAGATGAGGGAACATATAAGGATAGTTCGGAGGACAAACTCCGTTGTCGATCTGTGACATGTGGGCAACATGACTGTTGTCGGGTTTGTACAAGTCTTTACCGTTCCAGCAAGTCTGGAAGTGGATTTGCGCGCGGAGACCATTGACACAAACACGAGGGTCAGCAGGCATACCGGGTGTCTCTGGACCAATAGGATCGGAAAGGCAGGCAAAACTGACAGCATCAGAGATTGGCCTATTGGGGTATGTTGCGTTTCCCCAAGTCATGCCTGATTGATTGGCAGCTCTCAAGGCCTTATTGCCAGACAGCATTTGGAATCCTTTGGGGAACGCAATGATGTTGTTGGCAGCCTGACCACGAGCCAGGTAGTAGACAACACTTCCACCGTGAGGGACCTCTTCAAAAGACCCATTGGTGTGCTGGTAGTACAAATTTGGTGTCCAGTAAGCAGAGCGATCTGCCGAAATCTCGCAAGAAGTGCATTCTGATTGGGACAGACTATCGAAAGTTGCATTGACACCGATGTCTGTCGGAGGATGTTAGCTGTGCGCAGAAGAGGACCATGCAAGAACAACTCACTTGAACCACCCACAATGGTGTGGCAATGTGCTGCTAAAGCACCTGGATTGACAATAGGATCGATACGTCCGACTTGAACCTTAGCGCAGTTAATACGGAAGAAGGCATTGACACCGCCAATGCTGGCAAGAGCCAGTGTGGCAACAGCGGTTCTGAGCTGCATGATATCGTCTGACAGCGAGTGATTGTGAAGACAGTGGGTGGAGTCTGATACCCGTGCAGGGGCCCTGTTTATGCCAGATAGCCAGATTCATTTCTTTGACAGTCTTCTCGACTTCCGAGAAACAAAGTCGGCATGCCGAAATGACCGGAGTTGGAACTGGGCGTCGGTATGGCGGCAAGGAATTGGGAAGAGCCAGCTCTAGACAAAGACATGGCGCCTAGTGTGAGCCGCCAGAAGCAAGGGGTGGGTTGACATGTCTTTGTCTGTCAGGCGGCTTTTCCGAGAGGAATATCGAATGGCGTCTCAACAAAGAGACATCGATTGGGAAAGCATGTGTCGATGGACGCCAGAAGCCTTGTGATGCTCGAAACTGGAATCAGAAGAGAGGTTCTGATCGTGACCCTTGGGGAGAGATTGCAGATATGTGGCAGAGGTGGACAGAGACGTGAAATTGGAAGGTTTCAAGAAACATTCCTTGGGCATATTAGGACCCGTCGGAAAAAACCAGTGTTGTCTTCCTGTATACTCAGTCGTTTCACTTTGCAAATCTAAGCTGCGCAGCCAGGTCATATGCTGGAAGGCAGTGAAGTTGTCTGCATTTGCGAAGTCATGGATATCTCGACGCCCTTGTGCCATTGTCGCTCGGATGCCTGTGGTGTTGATGTGTCAGTGTTCTGAAGCTTGGGAACCCCCGAGGCTTTACAGCTTGCCAGCTATCATCTCGTCCACCACACCCAAAAATAATACACTTTGGCATCCTGTAATGCCAGCTTGTCTATTCAACCCTTCTCAGCAGATTTAGGAGATCAAAAAGCAAAAGTATATTGACTAGGACGGGATTCGAACCCGTGCAACTTACGTTACCAGGAAACTCAGAGACTGAGAAGCTTTTGATCGCTTGAATCTGGCGCCATAACCACTCGGCCACCTAGCCATGGATGTTAGAACTTGCCGGCGTCAAAATATATGAAGTTTTGAATGAATCGCGCTCTAAATCTGGTAATCGCCTTAGTGGGGCTTGCTGGTTACTGTTTGGAGGAAAAGGCTGCGACAACACGCCGCACGAGTCGGCGATGAGAAGAGATGCCGTCAGATGTTCCTATACCCCTCTGGAGCCTGTTCGATAAGAGACTGGAGCTGGGAATTAGCGAAAAGTGAAGACTCGAAAATCTGTTCGAACTGTGTGAATTGTGTGTCTGGCGCACATACTTCCCGACCTCAAAGACAAGCCCTGTCCGAAGGTGCGTCACGCTCAAACCCGTATCGGGTAATATTCATATATAAGCACAATGCGGGCTATATTCACACTGAGATTTCGTCTTCAAAATTCTCCTCAGTAGTCGTTCAGATAAGAATACGAATTGGATCTAGCATGCAGTAGCTGGGTGGGCTTCAACAAATGCGTCGAGTTCTCACGACTATTGCACACAAGACAAACTCCGACGACTTGGAGCATGGCCAAGCTACTCAGCTCGTTCATGCACCAAAGATTCTCCAACATCATTCCTACTGCATACTCTCATCACACTGACATGTCGCCCTATCGCTGTCTCACTCTTCCATCACCATTGCATACACGGATTGTGGGGATCAAATAGGGGGCCACCGCTGCGCATCGGCTCTGTGCCTTTCTGCGAAATGGGCGCACATCCAGATCACCTCTGGATCTCAGAGCCTTACACCACCCACGAACACTCGAAGATATTCCTGCACAAACGTGTGCCGTCCTGAGGCAGACCACGAGATAGTCAAGAGCTTGGATGAAACAATATTAGTGTATATGGATATGCTATTTTAGGCTGCCGTCTCCTCCATGGATGAACGGCGTGAAGAAGAAGATGATGAGGACCTGCCTCCTCCTTTGTCAAAGTCGTCAAACGGACAATCCATCGTCTCGTTCTCGTCTTTCAAACACAACTGATGGATCTCGGAGGTTCCTTCCTCGCCGTACTGCGTCAAGTCGGGACTGATATCGATCTGGTCGTACTCTGCCAACAACTTTCGAACCTTGCCTGTGGCTGACTTGCGCTTTTCTGGTGTGCTCATGAGATTGTCGAGGACCCACTTCGGTTGCAAGGCGACCAAAGGTACGGGAGCATGTCTGGACCATCGCCGTTGGTGTGCCGGTGTCAATGCGACTGGGAAAAGAGGTATGCCGTCGAAACAGAACGTCCACTTCTCGTTCATCGTCTCTTGAGGGATGTCCTCTGGCCATGGTTTTGAGTCCCAGATTCTCAATCCACGCAGCATGTCAAAGAACTCATTGTTGTATTCTTCAACACTCTTCAAGGAGCCTTCGGTAGGTGCACCCATGATAACCAAACTGGTATTTGGTCCAAGTGACTTGGATACTTGCAGATATGCCCTCAAGGCAGGTGCAATGATTCGTACGTTTCTTGGTTCTGATGGGTTGTCTGACTCCAGGAAGACATAGCGATGGTCGCCGGCGCGGTAGCCCATGGTTGCATAGACGCAAGGGAATGTCTTGAGCCCACTGCCCTTCGCGAGAATGGTGGTCTTGAACTCTTCATAGACCAGGCGTTGCCATGCGTTCATGTCAAACTTCTCCTCCAATTGCTCTCTGTGGCACCGTCAGCTTACGCTTCAAGCAATTGGCATTGGAGGGTCTTACTTGGTCAACAGATTATCTGCACCCCGTTTGACGATTTCCTCTGTGGTCTCGGATTGTTCCATGTCGCCAGGATGCGACCCCTGCCCCTTCAACCCATTGGTAACATGGCGGAGTTGTGATGTGAAATGCTCGAGGTCTTTCCGCGCTTTTTGTGGCCGTAAAGCAACAATTGTGGCCAGACCAAAGCCGAGGAAGAAGAAGATGATACTGAGAGCGAGCTGCATGTTGAGAATGTACCAGTGACAAAGCAGCTGGCAGCACGCAAAAGAGATTTATCAAGTGTCCAAGCCACTGCAAACTGCAGACGAAATCATGACGAGTGTTGTTATGGATGACATTTCTTTGGTGTCGCAAACAAAGATCTTGATGTCATGAGAACCAGGCGATGCCTCATCCAGCCTGGCTAAATGCTCACGAGGCTTTAACAAACGTAACAGAAATCGACTTTTGGGGATTTGGCGGGGGAGGCTCAATTGTAGCCGACTTACCGAGCCAACCACGCCCTGCAATTTGCAAACGTCAGCCTCATCTCATCGCCAAGCGCCTTGTTTAGATCTCTGACGGCCATCATCCAGGCACGTTTAACAAAACGGCAATGACGTGTCTGGGGTCTGCCAGACTCCAATTCCAATACTTGACAAGTTGGCAGATATTGGTTGGCTGCATCACGCTTCATCTGCTCCCTCTCAAGATATACAAATCTGCAATTGCACAGCAACATTCCGGTTACGCAAATACCGCTTGCATCAGAACATTACCATGGCCGACACCATCGAGATCCCCATTCGCACTGGCACTGCCTTCACCTTGGACAAAGGACAACGCTTGACCGTCATTGATCCAAAAGGTGTACAAGTTTCTGATCTTGTTGCCTTCAACCGTCACGATCCGGACGAAGTCATCAGCAACGGCAGGACACTCGACTACGCAAGTCGAATTTACCTAACTACCGGCGATCCGCTGTACTCGAATCGTAGCAATGTTATGCTCAAAATCGTCGCCGACGACTCTCCTGGCAAGCACGATTTTCTATTGACGCCATGCTCTAAAGACACCTTCCGCATCATCTATGGCGACAAGGAGCCACACCAAGGATGCTTCGGCAACATCGCTGGGGCCATCGAACCATACGGCATTTCACCGGATCGCATACCCTGCGCGTTCAATTGTTTCATGAATGTCACTGTCGACTCGGATTCGGGCGAGCTCAAGGTGTTGCCTCCGATTACGAAGGCCGGAGACAGCATCGAATTCGTGGCCGAGATGGACCTAATCATTGCCTTGACCGCTTGTTCCGCTCTACAGAGCAACGGAGGATCATTTAAGCCAATCCAATACAAAATCAGCGATTGAGCACGACTCACGAGGGACGGCCCGGGGAGGAATGTACGATCGTTTATGGCAGGTGCCATGCGTACTCTATTCTGTGGCTCCCATAGGTTAGTCATGTTTTGGAATGGAAGATCTCATCTGGGATTTGGAAGGAGATCTGGAGGGCGGAGATTTCTCAACGTCATATATTTCCTATAAGGTTATAAGGCTTACGCTTATTGTCAACGGTCAACGCTTGATTCTAATCAAAGAACCATTCAGTGTTTCGTAAGTCGTAAGCAGTCGCCAGACTCCTCCGTCTTTTCCCTATAACGTTTGGGTGCGTACGACGGTCATGACGTCTCGATTCATTCCTTTGTGTCTCAGATGAGGATACCGGCACGGCGCCGGATGGCAAGCCATGATCCAAAATTATAGGAAACGGTAGTGTTAACAGACTATCGCTGTCGAATTTGATTGTTCGACCTTTCATACTCGACTTTCAATCAATAATTAGAGTGTCGCACATGTCTTCACCCAACTCGCCTTCGCCTTCGCCCTCGGGAACGCGGGAAAGTACCGACAACCTCCTCGAGCAACATGGATGCCATCTCGAGGATGGAAACACAGTATGTTGGAACGAGGATAGCAAAGATCACCCTAGGAATTGGGGCCCAGTCGCAAAATGCTACACAACTGTCATGATTGCTTGGGTCGAGTTGTTCATGACTGGTATAAGTTCGGCAGGAGTGAGTTTCGTCCTATTTCTGAGTTCGTTTTAACCCTTCCTGACCAAGAACAGACTGCAGCATCCGATTCTGCTCGGATGGAGTACCACATGAGTAGAACCCTTGCAGTCTTCGCCTTCGTCACTATGTATCTGCTTGGCCAAACTCTTGGAGGAATAGTCTGCGCGCCCATCTCTGAGACCTTTGGTCGTCGCACACTATACATTGTGTCCTGTGCTGTGTTCTGTGTCTTCTCAGTAGTCACAGCAGCCCCACCATCATCCATCGCCGTATACTTTGGTCGCTTCATCCAAGGTATCGCAGCTGCTGTTCCTGCTTGTGTGGCATATGGCAGTCTTGAAGATATGTGGGGCGCCCAAATAAGGTGAGTAGACTTTATATCTCTGTACCTATTCTATACTAACAATACTCCAACAACAGAATCTGGGTCGTATACTGGTATACTGTTTCCGGCTTTATCGGTCTCGTCTTGGGTCCCATCTACTCGTCGTACATCACCCATTACTATGGCTGGCGAGCAGTCTTCTACATCTCTGCCGTGGCAGCTGGAGTGTCAACCATTTTGTCCTTCTTCATGAAGGAGACCAAAGCTGAACAGCTTCTGCAGAAGAAGGTCGATGTCATGAATTCGGAAACCGGTCGCGACGACTTGAATGGGCCTTCTTCGGAAGGCTTCTCATTTAAGTCTTTCGTCAGAGATTCGCTCTTCCGCCCTCTCAAGTTCCTCGTCACAGAACCTATTGTCTTCTTCTGCTCTGCACTCTGCGCTATTGCGTTTGGACTGATCTACGGTTTGACCGAAGGCTTGACCGTGGCATACACCAACCCACCTTTCAACAAAACATTTTCCCAGACCTCATCGTCGTTGTCATTCATCGCAATTCTCGTCGGTATCCTATTGGACGTCCTGCCACGCTTCTACGACGACTATCTTTTCAAAAAGTACCGCAAGGAGGGACGCCGTCTTCTGCCAGAAACGAAAATTACATCTTTTGCTCTCGCATGTCCTGCCCTCGCCATCGGTCTTTGGATCTTCGCTTGGACAATCCCACCTAGAGTCACCGATGTTCACTGGATTGTCTCTATGATCGGTCTTGCCTTTATTGGCTTTGCTACTGCTGACCTCAGTTATGTTCTCTTTGGTTACTGCACCGATACATATGGACCCATGGCTGCGTCTGCCGTCTCCTCGCTCAGCACCTGCCGTACCATTGCAGCTTCAGTGTTCCCTCTATTTGCCTACCAGATGTTTTCGGGCTTGGGAGCGAATGTTGCTGCGTCTATCTTGGCTGCTGTGGCGACTATATTCGCCTTCACACCTATTCTGTTCCTCAGGTATGGAGAAACGTTGAGGAGGAAGAGCAATGTCGCAAGGGCAGATGAAGATTGTTTGCCTGAGGAGAACAAGCATATGCAAGACGAGTCGAGTGAGGGAGAGAAGGAAAAGAAGCCGGAGGATGTCTAGTGCGACATTCGACGCGAAGATGCTTGCATTGAGGATGTAATGGGTCATGACTTGTTTCAGTACGATCTTAATTTGCATACGGGGAGGCGTTACGGTCATCATTTGTATAGATAGACATAATACTGTAAAAGCATCAGCTGACATGATACGATATATGAAAATCAGATTTTGAATTTTATGACAATCGTGGTCTCAATGTAGAACCTCTTAGTAGTCAAGACTTGGAAGGTCAATGATCAGTTTAGAAACATGCGTATGTGATTATCTCCTACATTAGTGTGCGCTAATAAACACTTACTCTGAAGTCCTTCTTCGTGCCAAATGATACTCATGTCGTGACCGGACAAGTGTGTTTCGTAATTCTCACTTCGCATCATACCTACTTCACCGGACGATTCTTGATCTTTATCATCTTCTTTAGCATTATGCGTTTCAACCAACACGAATGTTTCACTAGACACACACCAAAACGAACAGATCACACTCCGACTTACACTTCGACTTGTACTTTGTCGCTTCTCTCATCATTGCCTACAATTAGGACCTCCGACTCTCACCTCTCGATCCAGATCTCCGACCCTCACCTCTCTATTCAAATCGCCAGCTCATCCCTCCGACAAACCTTCACTCCTACCCAACACTTCCGACTCTCTCACCGTCGCACTACTTAGACCCTTCGACCTCGACCACGACCATAACCATCAAACCATCCCTCCACCTCACGACCACCTTCACTCACAAAGACAACGAAACTTTCCCTTCTCGCCAGCCGAAAATGGTCAAGTGGGAAAACGACAAGAATGTTTACATTGTAGGGGCTGCGCTTGCAGCACTGAACGCATCTATCACCAACGAGATTGCCGAAAGCGTTATTGCTGGATGGCGTAAGTTTTCTTTTCCTTTCTTTGTTGCTCCTGTCTCGCTTGGATCGCATTTTTGTTTTCTTTTTCCTCGCTCTCTGCTCTTTCTCCGTTGTCTTTCTCTGTTGCACGCCTTACCATCGATGCTTGTCACCTTGTCAAGTTTTCTTTCCTCTTTCACATCGAAAGAACAACTCACTGACAACGTGGTGGTCTGTTAGCAACTACCACTCTAGGCGAAGCACCCACCCTCCGCGCCGTCAAAGACCAAATCAAGAAACTGTCTTCCTCTGCTACAACCACCACCGCCGCCACTGCCAAAAAGAGCGGAGGCAAGAAAGCTAGAGCAGCTTCCGCAGCAGCAGCAAAGGGCAAGGGAAAAAGCACCAAGGGCAGGAAGAGAGTTCGCGATGATGACAGCAATGACGAGGAGCAGGCAGAGCACGAGGAGCAGGGAGAAGATGATGGAAATGAGGAAGGTCCAGCCAAGAAGCAGAAGGTTGTTGTCAAGCAGGAGGAAGTGGATGGAGATGATGATGCTGATGAAGAGGTTTGAGGGATTTGGATGTGAGAGGCTTGGTTGGAATTGGATGGGGGTTTAATCTTTTGCAACAACGAACAGAGGAACAAACTTGGAACTCAAGGAGGCCGAGAAGAAAGAAAGAGGCAAGAATGAGACGTTTAATTCTCGGAATGAGACTGCGACGGAAGGGACAGCACAACGAGGGAAGATGCACACAAGGAAGCACGGATTATGAGAAAAGAACGAAGGAAGGAAAAACAAACTGCCATGCCAATGACTCCAGAGAAACAATGCCGTAAACCCACAAACCAAAACCCTGACCTTTCCTCTCAATCATAAAATGCGTGTCTTTCTTTTTCATGACCTTAGTCCTCTTACTCGATTGGCAAACTGTTGACCTGAGCCCAATCATCGCCCAAACAATCCACATTCTCCAAAATCCTGCCTCCTTCCTCCTTGGTGCGTCCATCGAGCACAGTGTTGAGCGCACACCTCGCCACCAAAGTATCGGCAATGCTCTGACTGCCTCCCATAGTCACCAGATTGTAAATGCTCTGTCCGCCCGCCAACACCTTTCCCAGTCTCATACTATAGCACTCGAAACTGCCTGGTGTGCGTGTATCAGCCAGCTCGAAAAGACCCTTTTCGGCAGCTCCTTTCGTCTTTCTGCTGTCGGCGCTCCACCACAGCGATGCAAAGGGGTTTTGCTCTGCGCCGTGGCAGGACATGTAGATGAAGCGGAAAGCAATGCCGCGCTTGTTTTTGGTCTGGGAGATTTCGGCAGATGAGGGAGCGAGAGAGGATGAAAAGGTTTCGGCGGCGGTTTGGGGGAGGGCGATGTTGACGTGTTGAGCTTCTTCCAGGGAAGGGAATTTGTTGACCCAGCCGCCGACGCACCTGTGGTGGTCGTGTGGTTAGCTCTTTTGTTTGTAGTCAGACAGAGCAAGAAGACTTACCAGATGCAGCCTCTGACACCCTCATGCTCGAACAGCCTCAACAGGTGATCGGGCCATTGCTCAAAGTCCTCATGGATGATCTGGGTGACCTTTGGGTTGTTGGCAATCTTGGGGTCGAGGGGCTTGCGGGTGACGGCGTAGATGTGCGTGATGAACTGATGCTTGATGGCGGAGCGAACGACCTCGGAGCCGACCAGGCCTGTACAACCAGTGACGATAATCTTCATGCTTGATAGTGTGCGATATGTAGAATTGTGATGCGATGTCGAATATTCGAAAGCTGCTTCGATGGCGGGAATAGCGGCCGACGCGTCGTCACCGATGCGGGGTGAAGGGGGCTGTTATCTGTGACTATTGGTGTTACTAACACCTCCTTTCCACAGCATATATCCATCATCTTCACAACATCTCTCCTTGACATGTAGCATCGATATGGGGTAAGTGAAGCACCCTTCTGAGAAGCTGCAAGAATTTCGATGAGACGGCTGAACATGTAGAATCGAACGTGTGTGCGAGATCGTGTCTACTTGAACTTGCTACAAATACCAGTGCTCGGTCGACGAGAACGGAACAGATAATCGCATGCTGAGTGAGCAGCTCCATGCAAAAAATCTTTTGTGAATGGAATATCGATCTGTTGGGACGCTTGGAGCTCGCGACAGCAGCTTTGGCACCAGGCTCTTCAATCAGGCTGCGCGCCGCGTTTTAGGCATCCATCACGACTTCCTAACTTCGCGACTGCAGCAAAACGCTGGACCCGGTCCTACTAAACATTCGTTAGCATTGTTCTGCTCTATCTGCAAACTTCAGAGAGTCTTGTTCACCATCACCATCACCACCACCACCACCACCCCCCCCAGCTATCACGAATGGCTGATAGCGCCCGTGGACACACCGCTGTCCCAAAGATGCGTAGGTTGCCTGCTCACATGTTTGCCAGCTACGGCACACTTTCCCCCAGCTTTGTTCGCGCCTTGAAAAGATGGAAGCCTCAGACAATATCTTTTCTGCATCTGCCTGGCGAGATTCGCAACAAAATATACACTCTTCTGATTCCCAACACGGACGGGTATCACACCGAACTTTCGGATCTGAGTGGACAAGAAGTCAGGGTACTGCCGCCTGTGATTCTTATGCTCACCTGCAGACAAGTCCAAAGAGAGCTTGCACCTTTGTACCTTCGAACGATCGACCTGAGATTTTCCTACAACGACTACGAAAATCTAAGAGACTTTGGCGAGCCCATCGACAGCTATCAGCTCAGAACAATCATGATGTACGAACAACTGGACCCATCCATCGCAGACTATCTCCGAAGCATAATGCTATCGGCGACTGCTGTGCATTGTGATATCCAAGTCACAGATTCAAAAGTCGTGCATGTCCAACTCTGCACCTTCGGCGGCTGGATCAAGTCAAGTGCTCTAACATATATGAGCACTGCGATCAGGAACAAGATCATTGCCAGCCTTGCCAATTCTCCCACTGGTCTCCTGGGCGTCAGACATCTTCTTCTCGCTGTCAAGGAAGTCGGACAGGGACAGCTACAAGAATGGAGTCAATGGCGGAAACAAGTAGTAGGCTTGACAATGTCCGAATGTGGCGAAGCACCATGGCAGGAATATCAAGATAACGATTTCTGGTGCTACGAATATCATGAAGAACATCTTCGGCGAGAGGCGGAGACAGAGAGTCTGCCCCGTTTGATCCCGGCCGTAAGCTTCGAGAAACCTGGACAGATATGGCAGCGGCTTTTGTGGAAAAAGGATGAGGTAAGATGGCGTCAGAGAAAACAGATGGAAGCAGAGGGGGCCTTGTCGAGTCAACAATGGTGGCTCTACGAGGAATATCTCGCCGAAGAGGCTGCGAAAGAGAACATGCCCAGATTAATCCGGGTTGCGACTCCACCACTGGATGAGCTTAAGATGTACGAATGATGGCTTCGGTTGCTATGAGGATGCTTGCTGAGAAACTTGAAACCTTTAGGGAAGTCCAGAGTCTAAATAGCTAACGTCACACCGATGGTATCGTATAGCTGAAACTACTCACAAGAAGGGGATCACTTGTTTGTCGTCGACCCGTGGTTGTTCGACATCCCGGATAGCTCGACGATGGTCGCCGGCACCATTTGTTATAGCAACAGGGTCGTACCACCAGCCATATCGGAGGTCCGTGCTTACATCTCGTCTTTCCCTTGCCCATCTCAACTTCCTTCATCTTCTCTGGAGAACGAGGAGCTGTCTGGCTTGACTAGACTGCCTGGTACCTCTGCTCTGTCTTCAGTCCTGCTGCTTCACCTTGAAACTCTCATCAGCCACGCAATTTTGTCAACATCTACCTCTGCTGGATACAGTGATTATTTTAGAGTACATATTGATATCTAACAATCACAACCTTATCTCCGAGCTCGGAGATCGCAAGATCTTTCGGTCGGACGAAAAGGCGAGATGGCCGAGCGGTCTAAGGCGCCAGCTTAAGGTTAGTTCTGATACGCTGGTCCGAAAGGGCGTGGGTTCAAATCCCACTCTCGTCAACATCCTTTTGCTTCTTGTGTACGTGTTTTTGTTTACAATATCGCAAGGAGGGCAAAAAAGTTCTGGTTTTGGAGAGCAGAATTTGGTGTGTAAGGTCTCAAGTCTTGTGCGGGTGCAAGCCTTTGCTGCATAAAAAAGCTTGGGCGAAGCTTTGTGCTGTGCACAGCTTGGTCCTTTTTTTCTTTTTTGTATTTTGCACTTGAATTGTTCATTCGAAATATGACTATGGAGAAACCGTCTCTTTATTTTTCCTGTTGCTTTACAATACCTATTGCTCTGTTCTGTGTGCTCTGCAGTCCTGCCTCCGATGCGCAGCAGACTCGGATCGTATACTGTTCAATCCACTCACAGCAGGACATCTGACTTGACACGAACGACCAGCGACGTGTGACTCTGCAGCGCAGTCGAAAGACATTCCCATCGCACACACTTCTACATGGAGGGCATGTACAACGGCAATCACAGCCTTGTTCTCCTCCTTCCATGGTGTCGCACAAGGCTATATAATTTTTGCAAATCTCGGTCAACACATCTGTCCTCTCTGGTTTGACTGCCGGTTTGGCGCAGGGGTAACGCGTCGCACTTGTAATGCGAAGATCGCTTGTTCGATTCAGGCAATCGGCAAATAATAATTCCTCTGGACAGATATATCCTATTCTTTTTTTCTCTTTTTCTTTCGCTCATCTTTTTCTCTTTGTGCTTTGCTTGTTTGTAGAAATGGAATGCTCGGTGTTGGGGGGCATTTCAATCAGGGGGAAGGGCCGCTTTACACTCGAACTCGATCTGCGAACGCTATCAACGTTGTGACCCGGTTCAGTCGACAGTCAGATTCCTCGGGATACAAGGCAGGTCACGAAGGACGACACATGACCGATCACCAGTACGCTACAAGTCTGTCTTTACCTTAGCGCTTCAATCATGGTGTGCGTTGGAGGTGCACAACTACTCCGAGTATCTCCCAAGCATGGATACATCCTCAACGAAGAAAGAGCTGAAGAGATGACGGCGCTCGGTAGATGCTACACCGACTTCCCCGCATTTCGGCCAACCTTGCACAAACCTTTATATACAGCCAAGATATGCAGGCTTCACTTGCATAACCTCCTCTCTCAACACATACCAACCAAAAAAAGACGCTTCTCAACAATCTTGGACACTTTGATCTCAACAAAACGAATACTGCCCACTGACGGAGTCGAACCGGCGACCTCGGCATGATCTAGCGATACTAGTGCCGCGCTCTACCAACTGAGCTAAAGGGGCTTGATGTCAAACGACCGATTGTGTAGAATATCTATCTCAAACATACTGTATGGACGGACGACCTGAAATCATGCTTGCTTGGCTCGCTAGACCTCAAAGACAACAAGTCTTCAACATCTTGTTCCTAAGGGAACAAGATTCGAACATGTTCACGACCAGTTGAGCTGTCGTTTCGCTATAACATGCTATTAAGGCCTCCTCTGTTGGTGATAATACGTGTCTACCGTTATCAGCTCACATACGGCTAGCCTAGGGATCTCACTCACCATCAGACTTCCGCTCTAATCATCCTAGCATCATAACATCTAGACAGAGAAACCATCACTGTGACAGAATCTTCCAGGAAGATATTCCTAGCCCGATCGCGGTCTCTCTTAGCTACTGTTGACCGCTCCTTTGCAGGCAGCATCTTAGCAAGAATAATGAGCTATCAGACGATGGGGCAGAAGACAGCGACTCCAACAAGGCATCTTCAAATCCACAGACCACCCCACAGCACATAGGGAGCAAGGTCTGGAAAGGAAAGGACGGTCCAGGGACCGGCCACTACCTGCACTCTTGTCGCTGCCGAAGTCTACACCAATTCAAGGACAAGTCACTGCCGACATTGCTAGTAATCAATCACGACAGCGTCTTTCCTCGGAGGCCGAATCACTACCATCGGATGTCCAGTCATGCAAGCTGTTTACTGCGAACATGTCAGGAAGAAGAAGAAAGGTAACCCGCAATACTTCTTCTGTTGAGTAGTCGCCATTTCGTCTATTTCATTCTGTTCGCAGGAGGCTGGAGCCCGTCTTCTATCCTGCACAAGAGTCGGACTGGCTGCACTGTTATTGCCCATTTCTCGAGCGTCTCAGACTTTTGAGACTGCTGTCTGGGAACACTTGATGACTGGCCCGAGCCAGAGAACCAAAGCATAATTGTTGCTTCGAACAAACAAGGGGACGGATCCTATCATGGAACCATGGCGATGGTTAGACAGTACAGTAACCTTGTGTACCTGTGTGGTCATTGTAGGCACATGCAGAAGCGCACTCGAGAACAAAGGACCGGAAGACAGAGCACTCCAATAGTATCTAGCAACGTGAATCTAGGAACAAAAGAGGTTCTGGTGATGATTGTTCTGTAATTGGCATTAATTATCTTGTACATCAGAATGAGAGCTCTATGGGATGAACGGAATGCCGGTCCCAACTCTCTGGCGATAGCTACGATAATCGTCACCAAAGAATTTGACTAGATCTTGTTCTTCGTCTGGATCGATCATAGCTGGTCAGCAACAGACCAAGGATATACAAAGTGATGAGCAAAAGACTTACGATTTATCCTGTCCTTGAAGAAGAACCACAAGATGATCAGGTAGGACACACAGCAAATCTTGTTGCCTACAACAATCTGTGTGCCCACAGCAAAGAAGAAGTAACCAAAGTAACTGGGATGGCGGAAGTAAGAGTAAAGACCCTCGGTAACCAAAACATGGTCATTCTTCTTGCTCTTTGCAGGGATATGGTTGAAGCTAACACCGGCCTGGGCCATGGCAATACTGCGAACGGCCTGTCCCATGACCACCAATGTCAGCCCCAAGGCAATTGTGTATGTATTGCTGTAGCGATCTTGCAGGTCGGGGAAGTAGAGTGAAGTAATGATGATTTCGATCATGGCGGCGACGTGAGCAGCGAGGTAGGAACCTCCATTAGAGGTGAGGAGGTAGGAGGAGACTTTGGCATTGGCCGTGTTGTAGCGGGCAGTAGTCCAGAACTCGAGGAAGTGGAACAGAGACAATGTTGCGACGAACTCTGTGAGGCGCCAGATGCGGTAGCCGGAAAGAGCGAGTTGGATGGTGCCGATGCTGCAGGCAGAGAGAGCGATTCCGAGGCCTAAAGCATGCAATGCGATTGACGAGATGGAGCGCGAGTTGCCTGGGTAGATAGTCGGGTCGACTAGGGGTGTGCGTGATGGTACTGCTGCTCCATTGTTGTTCGCGACTGGCGATGCTGGAAGGGGCAACGAGATGTTCGGGTCGCCCTGGTGTGCCATCTTGGATGCGGTGTAGAGGTAAGATGGCAACACACGTCGGCGACAGGACCTGGACTAAACACCCAAGCTAGTCAGAGGCACATGTACCAAACTTCTGGAATGCATGTGAACAATATCAACGTCAGGGTCTCCCCACTAAACCCTGGATGCGGCAGCCTTGGCACCCTTTCACTACTTGCATCTTACCACTCGTTCATATCAAACACAAAGACAAATTCTCCAATATTGTTCTTGTCATCATGCCTGGTTCCGAGAACAAGGCCAGATCTCTCAGAGGAGAGCTTTACCATGCATTCACTCCTGAGCTGGTCGCAGAGCGTCGTCGTTGTGCTCGCGCTTGCACAAAGTACAACAAAGCAGGAGAGGATGAAACAATGACCAGAAGACGTCAAGTCGAATTATGGAACGAGTAAGTTACCTCTTTAATCTACAACACATGCACTTCTCCCATCTACGTCTACTATAGCACCAGTGCTTAGACACAAAACAGTATTGTGGGAGACACCAGACCACTACCCCCTCGTAAGGAAGGTAGCACAGAGGATGAAGACGAGGAATTACTGGGCTCTGAAGCCTGGGTCGAGGCTCCATTCCATGCAGACTACGGTACAAATGTACGTCTAGGAGAGGGCGTCTTCATCAACTTCAACTGCACTATTATTGATACGTGTCTTGTTTCCATCGGCTCGAGAACTCTATTGGCGCCGAATGTCAGCCTGTATTCTGGCACCCACCCTCTTGATCCTGACTTGAGGAATGGAACAAACGGTCCAGAGTCTGGGAAGCCCATCACAATCGAAGAGGATGTATGGATTGGTGGCAACGTGACTGTCTGTCCTGGTGTGACGATTGGACGTGGCAGTACTGTGGGTGCGGGTAGTGTTGTGACGAAGGTGAGTCTAACAACATCCCGGGTCATTCAAGTGCTGCACAGTGTGCTCATATACATCAAGGACGTCGCACCCTATACGGTTGTGGCGGGCAACCCAGCAAAGGTCATCAAGCAGGCGCCGAGAAATACTACCACTGCCGAGGAGAGAGCAGAAATCCGAGGAATTGCTGATGCTGCTTGAACTTGCTTCGCGCATGAGCCATCTTTGTAGACCAGTCCGTGGATCCATTATACTGCATAAGGATCTCTCTGCGTCTCTGGTGCAGTGATAGAGAAGATTTTGATCGGAACCGCAGTTGAGTGGAAGAGGGAAGTCTGCTGCTCCATAGGGATTAGAGGGTAATCCACCTCATAGACCTTGAATTCATTGTGTGCTTTATACGGTCAGCACTGGACTTGTCATGGCTTCTGAAAACTTACCGCAAGCATATTCGAAAGCAGCAAATGTGTCGGTGTTCCGAATCGTTGCCGAAATGATGATTTGAACATGAGGCCAGGCTTCGAACATGTCTCTCATGGTAGATACCAGTGCTGGAATGACTGCCTTGTCGTATGTCTGGAACGATGATAAGTACGTTTCCGTAAAGCCGAAGAACATGTAACTCACGACGTCGGCACCAAGAACCAGATCACAAGAAAATGAAGGGTCTTTCTCATACATCCAAGAACCTTTCAAAGCTCGACCCCACCACAGTACACCAATGTCCATCGAATCCTTGACATCATTAAAGGCTGCGTTCTCCTGCAAGGCTTGTACAACACCTTCGTCGCCATCAGTGGCTGTGACATGGGCAGCACCTAGATGGCTGGCACATAAGATGGATAGTAGTCCTGTACCGGCACCAAGTTCGATCACCTTCTTGCCCTTGATACTTGCTGTCAATTCGGGCGAGGAAAGCAGATAGGAAGAGAGGTGAAGGGCTGCTTCCCAAGTCCGTAATCCAGTGGTGCCTGCACCTGAAATTACTGCACGGTTCTCAAGCAGCTTCAATCCAGGTTCTTTGTCTAAGATTGGCGAATCCTGAGCGAGTGGAGTATATGTTACCCAGTTTCGCTGTTGAGCAGCAGTGGCATCATCCGGCATGGGAGAAAACATGAGTTCAGCTAACGTGGACATGAGATTATCCGATATTTCCTGATTACCACGAAAACACAAACATCAGAAAAGCAGATAAAGCAGCAACGAGACAAGATACTCTTACATCTTCTTCTGGGTCTACAATGGAGCTTTCAATCTTAGACATGAGTAGCTTCAAGACACGAAGACGATATCGTTCAGGAGGCAGAAAGTGAGAGACATGGTCTGTTTGGAAGAGATTCTCGAATATCCATTCTTGAGCTTGAGACGAGCGAAGTGTCTCTGAAGAAGGCCAAGTCAGATTGTGAGCATCGAGCAGCTGCAGATACTGCCTGCGGAACAGACGAATCTGGTGCAGTGCTTCGCTCGACGGTATATGCTGGGCCATTGTAAGTAGACTATCGATGGAAGATGTAAAGATGGAAGGACGTAAAAATTCACTATGGTCGGTGTTGCATAAGCTTGCACAAAAAGTGAATAGAAGCGGCTCGACGTCGGGGAAGGCACGCTAAGCACATGCAGCACAGACCACCCACACAAGCCAGCCTGTCCGTCGAATTTGCGCGGCGTCCTGGATTCTTCTTTTGCTTCTGCTGAGACGACAATACCTTTTCGACGACCATCGATCCCATCCCCATACCGCAAAAATGGCCGACGCTCAAGTTACTCTGCGCACCCGCAAGTTCATCCGCAACCCCCTGCTCGCCCGCAAGCAGATGGTCGTGTGAGTCTTTCGCCCCTTCCCCACCGCTAGAGCACCGACGCTGTCCGCCGCCGAATCGAATGTCAACCTTGGCCTATGGAGACGAGAAGCAAGAGGAGGATCTATCATCGCATCTAGACGACATTCAACATTGCGCGCCGCCATGTGTGAAACAAGATCAGTGATTGAAGGAAATTTTTCCAACGTACTCCGCAAATCTTGCACACTCGTCTCCATAGCCAAAGACAGACAGGAAGTTCGACGGCAGTGGCAGCAGAGGCAGCCGGCACGATTGATCTCCTCTATATTGAGATCGCACAGTTGTACTGACTAGGGCTTCTTTCCTTGCGTACAGTGATGTCCTCCACCCCAACCGTCCCAACGTCTCCAAGGATGAGCTCCGCCAGAAGCTCTCCGAGCTCTACAAGGCCGACAAGGACCAGGTCTCCGT